>JAJMCG010000228.1:0-11656 GCA_030572895.1 Jamesozyma jinghongensis
AACAACGACAATCAATTATTAGAATGTCGCACTTTATGTATATTTTATTTTTGTAGATTATAAGAAAGCAAGAAGATTTATCTGTATATTATTCACTATTTGAAATGACATCTATCACGTCTAGCTATGAAGCCAATCATGCTCAACCACAAGATATTATCTTAGAGTTTGTATTTAAAAAAATTAATATATTTAAGACAAATTATGTGCAATCAAATAAATTAATTGTCAAATTTAAAATAAATAAAAAATTGTACTCCTATTTTTCTCAGTATCAACCATATAACCACCCACATTGTTTGAAATTCAAATATATTGGAGTTATTATTATTATTATTTAGTTAAACATCTTTTAAAAAAAACGTTGAAAGTCAACATTTTTTTACGATTATGAATGGGAAATTTTGGAACATGGAAAGTTACAATTGAACCAATAAAAAAATAACAATGTGATAAATGTTTTCAGTTATAATTAAATAGGCTTGTAGAACTCCATTTGAATGTTACTGATTTTTTTTTTTGACAAATTAAGTTGTACTGTTCTAATAAAAAGTATATAAAGTGTAAAAATGGTATGAATTGAAAATAGGAAAATCATACCTTACCTAATGGATTATAGTTTGGATTATATATAAGAGAAGAAGGTTTATCTATGTTTATAAATCATTAAAATGACAATCAATATGGCTAACCTTTTTTAAATAATCATGTTCATAAAGAAGATTGTTTCTTAAGACCAGGATTACTCATCGACAATATTTCTATAAATATATGATACTTATATTACGTATTAATTAAATGGGAATGAGTTACAGAAAATTTTATTATTTATTACTGTACCATTTTTTTAATTTTCACATTTTCTATTTTCCATTTGGAGAAAAATGAGAGCATGAAACTACTGGCGGCTATGTTCGATTTTCTTTTAAACATCTTCACAATGGAAACTAAAAACAACGTACCCTCCCTCCCTGAAAAGTAGTTAATAAATGAGTTACATAGTTGATGTTGAGCTCAAAGCTACAACTGTTAGTTTAGTTGAGCTGATTTTTGAAAATGATGAAAAGAAAAATGCGATTGAAACCTCTGATAGCATTAAATATAGTATAGACTTAGAAGACTCGAGTAATCAAATGTGTACTTTCCTAGAGGTTCTCAAGACCATAATTGAAAGAAGACTTCAAAAAGTACACACCGAGAAACTAATTAATCTTGCCATTAGTTCAAGGGATATGTTATCAGAGGGTCAAGGTAGCATGGAAATTGCTGACCCCCCTACGGATGCACAGGAAAAATTAATCAAGAGTTTAGTAAAGGTAATGTTTCATCAATTGAATTCTGAGGAAAACTGCTTTTCTACCAATCCTGGACAAGATAATCTTTTTCTATCGATATTTGTTAATAAAATTACGGTCGAGCCGTTCAACGACAACGGAATTCCACGGTTTAATCATGATGAGAATAGGAACCTGTTTCAGAAAGTTGATTTCATATTAAACTCAGACAATATAAACAAAAAAGAACGGACAAAACTTTTGGATAACAAAATTTTTTTTGATATTCATCTTTATTGTTGCTTTGAAAATATAAATCAATCGAATCACAGTTCCTTAATGGATGATTTTGATAAAATTAATCTTGACAGAGATGAAACTACTGGAGAAGATATGGATGAAGAAACCTTAATAGCTCCTAATATATCTTCAAATATTCAGGAACTTCCAATTTCTAAACTTACTTTGTCCTTAACAAGGGTAAGTGTGCTACCTTCTAATACGTTTGAAGGTCTCTGGGAATCGCTATATTTTGAAGACAATTTGAAACAGAGAATGTTTAGTTTTGCTATCATATCACTAAGATTAGATCAATGGAGACAAAATTCAAATAATGTTGACAAAATACTCGTTAATAATAAGATACTTTTAGCGCACGGACCTCCTGGAACCGGTAAAACGACGCTTTGTCGTGCTCTGTGCCACAAACTATCTATTAGAAGGAGCTGCCAGAAGGCTTCTATTTTTAACCAACACTATAAGAGCGTTTTGATAGAAATATCTTGTTCAAGAATATTTTCTCGATGGTTTGGAGAGTCCGCCAAGAATCTAAGCAGTATCTTTAATGATGTTGAAAACTTATTAATAACTAACCAAAAGGAAGGCTCCTTTGTTTGTATTCTAATTGATGAAATAGAGGCAATAGCAGGTTCTAGAGATAAACTGATGAACAAGAACGAATCAAGTGATAGTGTCAGAGTGGTCAATACTCTTCTTACACATCTGGATTCATTAAAAAAATACAATAACTTCCTTATTTTAGCAACTTCAAACCATCTAGAGGCTTTAGATGCGGCCTTTCTGGACAGGTCAGATGGAATCTTTCACGTAGGTAATCCATCCCAGCGGGGAATTAACGATATTTTAACTTCGAGTTTGAAATCTTCATTCGCAGCAGGCATTATAATTTCGAAACACAACTTTGAGATTCTACAACGTCATAATTACATTGAAACGTTACGTCTTATTTCTGAAAAATGTTTTGTATGTTCATTGATTTTTAAATTTTCCATTTAATTAATTACTAACATAGTTATTATTAAAGAAGCTTAAAATAAGTGGAAGGAGCTTACGGAAATTACCTTTATTGACATTGGCTGAGCATTTTCACACGCTTCCTGTAGATATAGACAACTTTTTACTGGCATTGGCTCTTATTATTAATCAACACTTTGCGAAGTAAATGGGAACATTCGTGATGTCCTACTATCCTTAGATATCATTGACCTATATACCCAACTTCTCGTGTTCACAAAAATGCTATTTTTTACAAACTATGTTGAATCTATATGTAATATATACTCTCCAAAATTTTATAAAGTTCAGGAATATGAAGTTAACAAATAACAACTATGATTTTTTCCTTTCTTATCGTAAAGTCTTGATAAAATTATCCAAATTGTATTCTTCTTCGTATTGAGATTGATCCCACAATTCTTTTAATTCACCCACAGCTTCCTTAGCCTTACCAGTCAAACCTGTTTCATTGGTAACATCATCCATATTAGAACCATTCTGTGAATTGTTTTCTTCATTTTCCTGTGATGGGACATTATCCGTATCAAACAAATCTAACAATTGATGAGTGTCCATAGATGCTAAACCTGCATTTTGTTGATTAACAACCGTGGATGCAATATTCATTTTAAATTTTTGTAAACCCATAATTTTTTCTTCTAAAGTACCCTTCGTGATAATTCTGTAAACATTAACAACCTTTTTTTGGCCTAATCTGTGTGCACGATCCATAGCTTGTAAATCATTCATTGGATTCCAGTCATGTTCAATAAATATTACTGTATCAGCACCTGTTAAATTTAAACCTAAACCACCAACCTTAGTGGTTAATAATAAACAATCAATAGATGGGTCCTCATTAAACTTTCTTACAACACTTTGCCTATCACGAGGATCGACACTACCATCTAACCTCATGTATGTTACAGATGGCATATACCTTTTGAATAGATCATTTTCAACCATATCTAACATATCCTTCAATTGACAGAAGATTAAAGCACGATGTTGAGAGATAACATTTTGGGTCGGAACCAATTGATTATCAGTCTTCTTATCCAATTCATCTTCACCAATACCACATTCTAGTAATAAAGTACGTAGTGCATTCAATTTAGGGGCGTTTCTAATATCATGGAGGTCTAAATGGGTTTGTTTTAAATATTGTTCCACTTGAGCCAATTGAGGATGACCTGGTGAAAGTACCAAAGCTGGATGATTACACAACTTTCTCATGTATTGTAGGGCTTGGAAAATATGTTGTTTGCTATCAACTTCTTCAGTGTTTGCAATGTCTTTTTCAACAACATTCTTTTGTTTCTTTGCGAAATCTTCATACAATTGTTTTTGTAAGTCACTTAATTCGCAGTAGTAATCTTGAATGATTTTTGGTGGTAAATCTGATAAAACATCTTCCTTTAATCTTCTTAACATAAATGGTAGAACTTGCTTATGTAAAGCTTCTAACGCAAGAACACCTGTTTCTTGTTCCTTTGAGGATGTCTTACTGTTTCTGGAAGCAGCAATTGGCTTAGCAAAACGTTCCTGAAACATTTTCTCGGTACCTAGGAAACCTGGCATCAAGAAATCAAATAAGGACCATAGTTCAACAACGTTGTTTTGAATTGGAGTACCAGTTAAAATTAAACGATGATTAGCTGAAATCCGTTTAACAGCCTTGGCTAGCTTAGATTGAGAGTTCTTGATAATATGACCTTCATCTAGAACGCAGTAATTGTAATCATATTTGGTGATAAATTCTAAATCATTTCTTGCAACATCATAAGAGGTAACAACGATATCAGCAGAACCTAATTGATCTCTTAAAGGATAACGAGAAGATGGACCACCAGCGTAAACAATAATCTTTAAGAATGGAGCATATTGTTCAAATTCATTTTCCCAATGCCCAGTTAAAGAAGGCGGACAAACGATCAAAGATGGTAAGGGTCTTGTCTTAACAGAGTTGGTTTTCGCATAATCTTCTTGTCTCAAATATTGGTCACTTGCAATAATACAAATAGTTTGAAGCGTTTTACCCAGACCCATATCATCACAAAGGATACCATGTAGGTTATATTTGTTTAGAAATGCTAACCAATTTACACCATCCTGTTGATATTTTCTTAAAGTAGCCTTGATAGCAATAGGAAGTTTGAACGGTTTAGCCTTTGATGGATCCATCATTTGCTGGATAAAATCACGTTCCCTTTCACGACCGGCCATTAAATCTTCTGGAAGACCCTGCGGATCAGCAATGCCTTCTTCCAGTGGAACCAATTTGATAATGGAGGCAAATGTAGTTGTTGATAGACTTCTAACATCCTGATTTGAATCACTCATACGACCCAAAAGTGGAACGATTAAGAAGATGACATAAGGTAAAATATCAGTTCCCATAGATAAGGATAAGTGATAGATCAATTCTGTAGAACCTTGACGGTCAACTAAAGAACCAGCACTATTCATCAATGGAAGAACATCTCTAATAATAAAAGGCATCACTTCCACTGAAGATATTTTAGCTAAATCAGCAAATGTTCTTGCAGCAGAGTAACGGAAGACAGACGACTCTGATCTCAAGAATTTCAATAATATAGAAAATCTTGGTAGTACCTCGGTCTTGCGCAAGGTTTTATCCATATAAGGGAACAATGCTCTTAAAACGCCCAGAGAGTCAACAAGAGATTGACCAACTGAGTTATCAACTGCCTCAGCTTTTTCAAATTCCTCTAATTTTTCTAAGGGATCAAATACAAATGATTTTAATTGTGGAATAGCTGAAAGCGAATTCTCCCCAAAATCACTCAACAATTTACCCAGTGTGTACAAACCACCCTTACGTTTCAGTTTAGCATCCTCTGTTATCTTTTTTAATGCTGCATCTTCTTGAACAGATAATGAATTGCTCTCCTTGATCAACGTTAGAATAGAATCCTTATAACTAGACGTGGCTGCAAAATCGGGAACTTCTGATGTATCCACACAAAGGAAACCACACAGATTCTTAACAATTTTATTAGCAACGTTGTTCTTATTATTTTTAATCAATTCTGAAATTAGGTAAATAATGGAATCACCAGACATAGATTGTAAACCTTCGTTTTTTTCTTCCTTGATGCTGTCCATTAGTGACCTAATAATGGGGTTTAATTTGGCTGGAATACCATTGAACAATAGATATGCAGATGCATAATTTGACATAATACTATTGGTTCTAGTTTTACTGGATTCTTTGGCGGCGTTAATAGACATTAGGACACGATATCTAACATCTTCTAATGGCTTCTTTGCCAAGAGTTTGTATGAATTATTCATTGATCTAAATAATTTCGGATAGTATTCATTGTAGACCTTTTCTGCCATTTCAATATTGAATGCTTGAGGACCTGCTTCGGTTTCACCTTGAACAACGACAGCGATTCTAGGTAATTTGTGTTGTGGCATCATACCAACATCAACAAATGTAGCCAGTAGATTTTGACATTGTGTACGCAGAGCCTTCAAACTTGGAACCAGTTCCCTGAATACAGGCAGAGAGGCTGGGTTTTGTAGTTGTTTACTCATAATATCACCAAATGTGTCATTGACAAAAGATGGCAAACCCTCACGGTCTGGATTATGCTTTAACCAAGCTGTACAGAATTCTCTCAGAATAATGGCCGCTAACATTCTTGGTGAAGCAAACGGCAAATCTAAACAACGAACCAATACATTGGAAAAAAAGTTTTGCAATGTAGAATCCTGGAACATGGCTAAACTTAAACCAAATGCCTTAGCACCCATAACTCTAGTATTTATTATAACTTCTGGTCCCAAAAGCGTAATATCACCAGCGATCATAGGTGCATCAATATTTATATTTTCAGTTGATTTTGGTGGCGGTATATCAGAATCAGCGGAAGTTGCTTCAGATATTGATCTTTTCTTCTCAGGATGTAATTGATAGTGTTGAGATGGTTTTAGGATGTACTGAGCTTCCATACTATAGTTTTTACCCTTTTCACCGATTGGAGTATTCAAGAGGTGTAATATAGGTTGCAAATGCTTACTAAAAACATGATCCAGTGATTTCTCTGTATGCTTAGATTTATATTGGTTTAATAGAGAAGAGTAAACATCGAATGACATTTGAAGAATATCTGGATTTTGTTCTAAGAGAATGTTTTGAAAAATCAACCTAAAGACTTTACCATTTAGCCAGTTTTTAGTAGAATCATCCTTAATGGATAAAAATGCATTCAATAAGTTTAAGACAGCCTTTCTAACTAACGAAATTGAGTGACGCAAAAATGGATACAGTTTTGGAACTAATGATTTGAAGGACCACTCTGACGGATAATTAATGGCTTTTTCCTTTAGGATATCAAGAACCTCTTGATGTGTGCATAATTTAGCCAATAGATCCATAACAGAACCAACACTGGAAGATAAATCATCATCTAAATGAGTCAAGGAAGACCAGATAGTAGTAATTACAATGTCAATCTTCGCGCTATCTAGCTTAACAAATTCAGCTGTAATTGGAGTTAAAATTGATGCGGCAACACTTTGCACATCGTCATCAGTTTGGTTTAAGCCATATAATACAATGTCAACCACTCTATCTAGTAAATGATTGGCTAATAAAAATTCAGATTTAATACTGACAAAATAGCGAACACCTAATAAACCACCATGCGTCGCTTCCCATATCTTGTTCGGTAAACCAGTGACCATTGGATCTTGTAATGTTAATTGCTCTAATTTGCTAAAAATCTCTAAGGATAATTCATCATCTAAGTGTATCAGCAGAGCTGCCAAGGTTTGAGATACAGATTCTCTAACTGGGGCGACTACTGTATCATAGACGTAATCGCCAAATCTATCCAATGCAAAGACAGTTAATAACCTTACTGCTAAATCTTCTAAACTTCTTCTATTCCTCAAATCATTTTCTGTCCTCGTTTTACTCTTTACCCTATTTACACTTTTGGCATGTTTTTTCATCAATTCTCTTAAACCCAATGCCGCACCATGTCTTACCTCCCACGATTCACTGGTTAAGTTATCCAATAACAACTCATAGATACCTTGAAATTGCCAAACTAAACCAGCAACCTTCTCGTGCTTTTCCAATATCGGCACTGCAGCTGATTCAATTAAGATCTTATTAACGTCGGCTTGTTCAGTTATTTCTAACTTTGGATTTACTAAATTTGTTGGTTGTGAAGCGTTCGTTTCTTGTTGTTGATTCATTAGACTTCTAGATATAGAACTTTCAGTTAAATCAACTGGTTTACTTGTTGTAGTCTTGGCCTTCATCTTTTTCTTTCTCTTAGCCATAGCTAGCATTCTAGCAGATTTCTTTGTGCTTGCAACCGCAGGTTTGGTATCTGTTTCCTGTTTTACGGCTGTGGTGTCTTCTTCAGTTTTCATTTGTTTCTTAGGAAGTTCATCTGAGATATTGTTTCCTTCATTAAAATCATTAATACTAGATGCCAGTAGGATTTTACCAGACTTGAATAATTCATTTAATCTCCAATTGGATAAGGAACAAAGTGGTCTTGTATCCTCCAATAAATCCATTTCATTATGTTCTTTTATCTCTTCTAGTTTCAATCTCATCTCATTCTCTAACTTCACCTTGGCAGTTTCCTCCACCTTAATATTTGGATTATGCTCATTTATATTCTCACTGGTGTTATCTTCTTCATCTTCATTGGGATCCCACACATGGGCGTGTGATACTATACCGCCTACAGCTCTGGCCGCTGTGACTCTCGTTTCCCATTTCTTAACCAGTAGGTATGGATACACTCTTGACAATAACGATAGTATATCTTCTGGATGCTGTTTTGCCAAATCACCCATTTGATCGGCAGCCACATTTCTAACCACTTGTGTTGAACCCGTTTCCAGTAGAATGACCTGTCTATCTAACCTTGACACATTGGAAGTCATTACTTATTATTTATGCTAATTTTATTTTAATGATGATGCTGAATATGATACTGCTTTTATGTATGTCTATATAGTAATTCAAATTATCGTTACACTTTACTTTGTTTATAATATGGGATGTCTTTAGTTGGGCGGTTAATTTGTATTTTTTCCTATTTCGCAGTTTTGGTTTTTTCTAAATCTTTGCAGAGCGAAGAAAATTAGGAACACCCTTTCCGTATTTTGTATGTTCCCGTAAAATTTGACTATTTATTCAAATGCTTTTATATTAAAAAAGTGTCCGCGAGAAAAAAATTGAAAAATTTTCTTCCCTGTGTTATTTTTTTACCTCTAAAATTGTTCGTTGCAACGTAATTTTCTCTCATCGCGTGTGGATTGTGCGGCTATTTCTGGGGTTATTATAATTTAGATGAAGATTCCAGCAATGCGCAAGGAAATAGGGATGGAGGGTAACTGCGACGCGTAAAGTAGACACGACCAGTAACCAATTTGGTTCGGATCTTTGCTCTGCAAGTGATCCACGAGGATGATTGAGATGACACCCGTGCTTAAAGTTGAAGCTCGGAAAGTTGACGTTTGAGATATCAAGTACAGTTTGCTATCAGTTTTTTCTTTCAGATAAACTTTAGCGATTATGCAATGGATAAGTCTTATTTATCGACTGGGCAAATGTAATCATGTGAAATATTACATCATCTTGTGAGAAAGAACTATTGTCGTGCGAAAGAAAGATTTAAGCGTGCAATTTCTTACCAAACTAAAACAGAATATTCAGGTATTTCTCTTTTCCTAACCTATGTGGATATATATGTGCTTACTCTATGCTTATGTCGTTAATCTTTATAGAAATGGAGCTGCAGGAGAACCTACAAGGTTTCTCACAGACACATTGAAGAAGACTAGTTACACCCGTACATTATGTAGAAAAGTAGTACAATCCATACATTACTAAGAAGCAAATTTGTTTTTTTTTGCATTTTAAGAATTAGAACCTATCGGCTTTTTTTTTTTCTAAAAAATTAATCTTTAGTTTTGACAAATTTCATGATTCTTTATGAAACTTATTATAATAATACATAACAGTTTTTTTTTCAGTTCAAGTTTTATCGATTTACAAACCACAGTAACTAGACAATTGTCAATAATTAACAATGCCAAGTACGTATCACATTAAGTGATAATGCAGACGCTACAATTGATAGTAACTTTTTATTATTGATTGGTCTGTAGAGGATCGGGTCCTCATAAATTTGGAAAAGAACTTTCTAAGAAAACTCTTTTTTCTTTTACAAAAAAATAAACTAAGAAATTATACCTTTGCACTGAATCCCGACACTTCAGGTAAAGGTTTCTTAGTGTTTCGATTGATCGCATTTTAATTGTATGCTGAACTTTCGAGTTTTTTTGTATTAATAATTGAGTTCGACTTTCCTCTTTGATTTGATGGGGGAAGAGAAATCTGTTGAAGTTTTTTTTCTTATTTATGTAGACCGTAAAAACATCTCTTTCCACATATCATTATATGACTAACACTATTTATTTAATTTAGGAGCCCCAAGAACTTACTCCAAGACTTACTCTACCCCAAAGAGACCTTACGAATCTTCTCGTCTAGACGCTGAACTTAAGTTGGTCGGTGAATTCGGTTTAAAGAACAAAAGAGAACTTTACAGAATTTCTTTCCAATTATCTAAGATCCGTCGTGCCGCTAGAGATTTATTAACTAGAGACGAAAAGGACCCAAAGAGATTATTTGAAGGTAATGCTTTAATCAGAAGATTAGTCAGAGTTGGTGTCTTATCTGAAGATAAGAAGAAATTAGATTACGTCTTAGCTTTAAAGATTGAAGATTTCTTAGAAAGAAGACTACAAACTCAAGTTTACAAGTTGGGTTTAGCCAAGTCTGTTCACCACGCTAGAGTCTTAATTACCCAAAGACACATTGCTGTTGGTAAGCAAATTGTCAATGTTGCTTCCTTCATGGTCAGATTAGATTCTGAAAAGCACATCGATTTTGCTTCCACTTCTCCATTCGGTGGTGCAAGACCAGGTAGAGTCGCAAGAAGAAATGCTAACAACAGGGCCGAAGCTGCTGAAGAAGCTGCTGAAGACGAAGAATAAATTTCATAGTCATCCTGTATAATAACTTTTCAATAATGGGTACCGGACATATAATATCATCATATATATATATATATAATTTAAAGCACAGACGTAAAAAATTAATAGACCAATTTGGAATAATAGTTTGAGAATAAACTAGAGCTGATAAATGTTTTTTAGATGTTCCGTTCATCTTTGTAAATTAATCTTAAATTGTCGTGACTTTAGCAACCCA
Source organism: Jamesozyma jinghongensis (assembly GCA_030572895.1). Lineage (NCBI taxonomy): Eukaryota > Fungi > Ascomycota > Saccharomycetes > Saccharomycetales > Saccharomycetaceae > Jamesozyma > Jamesozyma jinghongensis. The sequence goes on from JAJMCG010000228.1 coordinate 10,852, forward strand.
TACAACTGGAGAAAACCCGTACATTATTGATGTTTTTTTAAGTTTTTTGTAATAAAATAGGTTGCTTTTTCAATGCCCGCTGTCCACCCTGCGCGTATTTGCATCCAGTTGCCACTAGTTAGACAGGGAGTACAATGGTTCTGTGTTAGCACTCTGTCAGGTTAGCTCAGCCTAACCTCACTGAAGCTCTCTTGGTATTCATTCTCCAGTGTAGAGAGGTCTCTCCGCACTGGTATCCTCACCGTGGCGATCGATACCCAATGTGCAATAGTTCGTTACAAGAATATGGCAAATAGTGTTTGATTTAAATATTGTAGAGTTTGGTATTGTATGATATCTTAGCAAACCAAGCACAATCAATCATCAAAAATGGGTAAATCGTATGTGTTAATTTGATTAGAATGGGTCTAATGAGCGTAATGTTAATGTTAAATTGAATGAGATTATCAAAAAGTCAAATAGTACAAAACTGCATGAAATTGTAAAGAAATGTAAATTAAAGAGGAAAAAGGAAGATATATAATAAACTTAAACACTTTGACGAAGATTTTGTTTCGCTATGTTAAGTTTTACTCGGTGTGGTGTTCGAAACCTTTTAGAATAATACAATCAAACATTAAAGTCATTTGATTCTCTCTATATTGCAAAGACCTAGCACGCCTTAATCTTTGCCTTAACCAAGTTAATTAGTTACTAACAAATATTATTGAAACAACTTATGTTTTATCATTTTAATACAGTCACGGTTACAGATCTCGTACTCGTTACATGTTCCAACGTGACTTCAGAAAGCACGGTGCCATTG
>JAJMCG010000229.1:0-11451 GCA_030572895.1 Jamesozyma jinghongensis
TCCTATTACATTATTTATCCTTGCGCTTCAGCTTCCACTAATTTGATGACCGTGCGAACCTCAATTCTCTAGTCTTATAATTTATGTCATCCATTGTACAATTGTGTAATAATCTTATAGTCACGTGAACAAATATTTATTCATTTAAACTATCGACATATGGATAAATGTTGATTTTTGTTCCAACAATTTTCTCAAGCTTAGATAACTTTATTTAAGTTATATTATTGAATTATTGTACATATCCAAAAAAGATCCAGGAAACTCATCTCTTTTGCATTTTGATGACATCTCTCAATGCGCTGAAAGTGTTCTGTTGAAAAACTTGATTATTGATAACTTCATTAAATCTCGAACGTTCCTTCATAGCTAATACCTTAGCACCTCTCTTGTTTCGAATATTTGGCTCATTCTTTCTTATCTTAACCGAACCAGGTTCGTCCTTTTGAACAATTTTTGTTACAGATGTTTTGTTTGTTTTAATAATACCCTCGTTGTCGTCCTCATATTGGTCTTCTGTAAATTCTTTCAAATCAGCTTCCTGTTGTAAGGAAGTTAATAAATCATGCATCTTCGGTTTTAAATCATCTCTCATCTTTCTCTTTCTACGTCTCGCAGAAGATTTGGAAATACCAGCAAGATTAGGATCTAAGGCACTGCTAGTTTCTCTTATTTTAGTTAAAAATGAATTTTGTTTGTTTGTGTGCTTATCTTTTTTGGTCTCCTTATATTGATGTAAGAATGCCTTAGGATCTTCTGGTAAAACTGAAACTGGTGCATTTTCAATCTCAAGAATGGATTTGCTAGCACCCAATCTGGAGGCAACCTTGCTTCTTAGAGTCTTTCTCTTCTTTGCAACCATATTTTGATGGCTTTGAGTTATAGTTTAGGTAATATATATATCTTGCCAAGATGTTTCAATTATTTGCTAATCAACTTTAACAAAATTTTAAGCTCATCGATTTTTCTTTGTACTTTGATGAAAAATTTCCGTTCAACAACCCAGCCCTACCGAACCCTAGACGAAACTTTTCAGCATCAAAATTATGACACACAAAGGAATATTTTAGGTGAATCTTGATGAAGATTATATCGTCGAAGTATACAATCAAAATCGACATAACCAATATTCTCAATGGTCGAATCTAGCACTATCATACGAACTCTAACCTTAACAGCTGCTGTTGCAGCTATTTCTGCCACAGGTTACGCATTATATTTTGATTATCAGAGAAGAAATGATGCCACATTCAGAAAGAACCTTAGAAAGAGAATCAAGAAACAAAAAAGAAAGGAGATGTTAGATAAAGAACAAGAGCAAGCTCAAAAATTACAAAAGGTTGCTGAATTCATTCAGCAGGAATTACAAGCTAATCCAATTTCTAAGGACATCGCTGATAGAGAAAAAACTTTTACCTCTAATATTGAGCAAGGTGAGAACTTATCCATGACTCCAGGTAAAGAATTAGATGCTGCAGCCAAGTTCTATAAGGCATTAACTGTTTATCCTAATCCAGCAGATTTATTGGGTATCTACCAGAGAAGTATTCCTGAGAATATTTATGAGAACATTGTTTTGATGGTTGCAGCTTTACCACCCGCCAATATCTCAACTTTCTTGAATGGTAATACTGAAGCCAGTGAAGATGTTTCTCCTCAAATCGGTGAAATTGATGAATAAATAATTTAAATTTGCATAGTTCACCTCATTGATAAGTTTATATAATAATTGGTTTATTTTACTTTAACGATATAAGGCATTATACTGAAATCAAAAGGGTTTTAATGGTACACTTTTTGAGTGTATATAATCCCTTTGTTTCTCTCAATAATCTATTGGTATGTAATATTTTGATATTAGTATACAATTTATTTGATTGTTTTTAGATTTATATATTGATTTTGTTCAATGGAAGTGCATGACGTTTTGATCCCTAAGCAGAACCCTTGTATTCTCTTAAAATGACAGGAACGGATGATGGTGGTAAAGCACCAAATTCGGTGATAACCTTCTTAATATATTCTGGTGGAGTTAAATCGTATAAAATATTGACAATATTCAACGATGGTACTTTTTCCCAGTTGTCTAAGATATTAGTTGGTTGTTCATTAATGTTTTCGTCATTAGATTGTGTAGTCTTTTGGACGGTAGATTTTTGGTTAGGGCCCTTACCCTTTGGAGCATTTTCCTTTTCCATCTTCTTCTTCTCGTCACTACGTTCCTTCACGAATAACTTCAATAGAGAACCCTCATTCCCACTTCTTTCAACTGGGTCTTCGTAATCAATTGGCACTAAATCATTTGGATCAGCCAATTCATTGAAGGTAACAGAATCTAGCTGAACTCTTTGAGAGAACTTCAAACTCTCACAGCAGACCAAAACAGGAATATTTCTTCTCTTAGCACTCATGGCAATCATAGCAGTACCAGCTCTGGAGTATAGGAAACCGTTAGATAGAATAGAATGAGCTCCTAAGAAAACGTAATCAACGTTCATGTTGAAAACAGTATCCAAACTCGTGATTAAAGTATAAACAACGTTAATACCATTCTTCCTTAATGTGTTAGCCATCTTTCTACCTTCAAATAAAGGTCTGGAATCAACAACGACAACCTCAAGGTTTTTCTTCAGGTCAATCGCATTGTGTAATATTAAATCGGTGACAACCTTTGAGGAACCGTATGTAACAATTGTAGTAGAGTCTTCGATATGATTGGAACCATTATCTATAATTAATTGATCAGCTAATTCAATCTTCTCTTTAGCGAATAGAGCAATCTTTTCAATAAGATCTTTCTTAGCATCATGATCAGAAGTTGATGGATCAATATGGGAAATTTCTTGTTTAATCCATCTAATCGCATTACCCATGGTAACACTCAATGGTCTTGCCTTCTTTAAGATATCAATTTGATGAGATAAATAGTTTGTTAAATTACGTGATATGGTGGTTCCCTTTGGTGTGTGATAATCTTCAATAACCAGTTGGAAAGCTTCTAACATAGCAATACAACGAGGAATGGAGCCAACGATTTTGTAATGGGCTAAGTTGAAAGTTAACAAAGAAATGGCTGGGTGAATTAAATCTTTGTTAATTAATAATTCCTTGACTGAAGAGACTAAGTGTGGAGAGTCAAAACTTTGCTTAACAGCGTTTGGAATAATGGAGGAGATACCTGGTGCAACTGAGAGTTTATCTTCTTCGATGGAGATATGAGCCAAAGATTTGGCAAGATCATTTGTACAAGTAATTGAGTCTGGACGTGTTGACGAGATTGCAGTACTTGATTCAGTGGTGTGCAAGTTGTGAGCTTGTTTTGGTTGATGTTGACCTGCTACTTGGTTAGCAAAAGAAGAAGTGGTGTAAACCTGAGCACCAGATAAAGCACTGGCGACAACTGGAACCATTAAACCGGCAGCTGTAATTTTAGAGGCAGCTGACGAGTTAATAGCACCAGAGATGGCCAATATTGTGGATCTTCTTTCCTCCGTAGTTTCCAAATGACTAAACAATGAGGTTTTCTTAACACTTTGATGACTTTGATTTGCCTTCTTCTCCTTAGCTTCCTTCTTCTGTTGTTCCTTCTGCTGTTGCTTTTCACGCTGCTGTTGCTTCTTTTCCTTCTTTGCTTGAGCAGCAGCTTGTTGTTCTTCAATGGAGATACCACTAGCACTCTTTTTAGCAGCTCTCTTTGCAGCCTTTTCAAGTTTCTTTAACTCTTTCAATTCCTTATTGGATAATTTCTTGCCATCGGCTGGAGCTGGTACTGAGGAATCTGTGGCTGGTGGTGTTGAAGTTACCTCTGGTGTAGCAGAGTTAATTTCTTCCGGAACTTTAATATCAGTCTCACTCATTGTGGTAATTGAATAACTTGACAGACTCTATAATGATCTGGAGAGCTTCAAAGAATTGACTAATATCATTTCTAATAACTCTTAAATTGAAGGTGATGATGCAGTATTTTTCAATGTCAGGAAAGTGAAAAAAAATTTGATTTTAGAGTCGGGTAATATGTAATGCGCATTTGATTCTACAAATGAATGCAGAAGATACTGTGTTGTTGTTGAAGATCAAAAGTATAATTGTTATATATTTACCAATTGTATATTATTTACAAGTTTTAAGAATTACTTATTCTTGTGTGGTCTCAGCATTCTCCTTTGGACTCTCCTTATTTTCAGTTTCCTTACCCTTTTGAGCCTTTTCGACCCAGATCTTCTTCATGGAAACCATATAATCGTCATAGATATCATTCTTATTGCCTAATTCAGAGTTTACAGTTTTGAATTCAGTGACAAATCTTTCGACTTCGGAATTAGGCTCACCAAATTGTAACAAAGTTCTAGCAATCAAATATAAATTTTCATTACCACTGATAAACTCTTGCTTATCAACACCCTCAACAGAAGGCAACTTAACCTCTACTTCCTTAAATCTCTTCAACTTACCAGCTGGGTCAAAGCTTTGTTGTCTAGCATAACAATTTACCAACAATGTACTCAACCCAGTTGTTTGGTTCTTGTATCCAGCCTTATCCCAAGCGACTTGAACCTTCTTCAATGCCACCTCTGGGTCCTTCAACTTCATCACTGCACCGCGTTGAATGGAACACATCATTAAAGTATTAAAGAAATGTTCAATGTCAAAGGTACGAAGATTTCCAGCCCTGACGAATTTGCCCTTCTGACAATAAAGGAACCCGATGAGACGTGTATAATCTCCTACTACAAAGAAGGATTGTACCAACATATACTGAATGTGTCTGGAATCGAAATAGTTCCAAATCTGACGCTTCCTTGTTGTAACATTTGTCCATTTCTTAAACCATTCATGGAATTCATCGGAACCGTATGGTGTGGATTTGATATATTCGACTAATGCGGCCTTTGGGACAGCGGAGATTGGCTTACGTGGAATAATTGGTTTGTTTGTAACTGGGTCCTTTATGTCCATTGCTAGAAGGGTGTTAGCATTCTTGGGACGGTAAATTATGGGTCTGAGGGATTGTTTTGTATGAAAGTAAGTAAAGTAATTGTCTAGTTGAGCCTTTGGTGATACTGTAGAGTTGCATCGTTTGATTATTGTTGGTAGTTTGTTTAATTTCAGCATGATGGGTTGTTGTGCTGGGGAGGCCTGTGAGGTTGTCTTTTAAGAGTAAAGTTCAAGAGTTGACGCTCTTCTAAATTAGATTTAGAAATTATTCGTGATTTGAGAGTTACCCGAATTTCAAAAAAAAAAAAGAAGAGAATACGGAGAATGCATTTTAAATAGAATATTTTAAAGTCATATACATGTTTATCATACTATATTTATGTGTGTGTATCAATGTATTATAATCTAAATACAAGAATATATTGACAAGATTCAATGTAGCTAATGAAAATTTGTCAACACATCAATGAACCACAGAATCCAACAAATGTAATAGTAAAAATATTTAAATGTCATTTTTAAACTAAGAGATAAAAAGTACAATTATAAAATTAATTAAATTAAAAATTAAACGTTTTAAAATTAAATTATCTCAAGAGATTGTCTTTTGCGAAAAAAAGGTATACTACAACATAGTAGTAGAAAGGGGGGGAGTTGATGAAAAAATTAGTTAGAATATACATGAAGATCAAAAAGAATTAATTAAGATTTAAAATTATCTAGGCGGTTTGTTCAGCCGGATGTTCTTCATCATGCACAGGTTCTTCATCTTGTTGATCCTCTGTCTCATCATGTTGGTGGTCATGTACGACGTCTTCATCTTCAGATTCAGACCATCTGTCCTCACCTTGATGTTGTGGGTCTAATGGTTCATGTTCACCATCTTCATCTTCGTAATCCTCGTAATCTTGTTTGAAACTCAAAGTTGGTTTGACTTGAGCAGCATCTAAAGTCCATTCGTTCAAAGCAGACTCACAGTCGATGATAATTTGTTTAGAAGCTTCGTAACCATCATAAGCGGGTCTAGTCTCACCTGGAGTCACTGGAGAATCGTCTAGTAATTCCAAAAGGGCCTTACCGTACCCGGCGATCAAAGCTACCTTTTCAGAATGTTCAATGATTGAATCGAATTGGTAGTTGAAAGATGCTCTCAACTTACTTCTTGTGATGTTGGACAATTGTGCTTCAGCAACTAATGATTCTGCTTCAGCTCTGACCAATTCTTGTTCTAAGATTTCAATCTTTTGAGAACCTGGTTCCTTATACTTCATATAGGCGATCTTATCTGTGATCTTGTCCTTACGGTCTCTAGAAGGTTGAACAGAACCCTCAATGTCTCTGACACTCTTCAAAGTAAGACGGTATTGGTCGTATCTGTCGATGAATTGATCGTCTAGTTCTGAGACTTCGTAGATAAGGACACCTAACTTGTCTGTAATGTCTGAGACGTCATCATCGTTCTCTAGACCCCAGATACTTAATTGTTTAGCGGCTTCTCTTCTTTCATTGGCACAGATTTCCATAGAACGAAGAACATTCTTTTCAATCTTGACAAGTTGAGACAATTTTCTTGCTAACTCTGGACCAAAAGCACCTGCAGCATTACGTCTGAAGGTATAAGCTAAACCACCTTTACCAAAGAATCTACCTTTAGTTGAAGCAGGTGGAGGAGGAGGATTTTGTAATTGAGAGGCAGTTGGAGCCCTAGAATTTCTTAACGAATAAGTTCTATGCATTATTGTTATTATACTACTAACTTTAGTGTATAGAATTGAATATTCTAATTTTTCTTTTATTGTTTGATAAGTAATCAAATAGGAATAAGAAAAGAGTGTAAGGGAAGATCCTTTTATATATAGGAAGAAAATAAAACTAAAATTTTATTTTTTCCGTTGAACGACGGTGAAAAGGGGAGCATATTTATATTCCGAAACGGAACGCCATTGAAAGAGAAGGCGGTGTCCCCCTTAAATTTCCCGATCGGGGAATGGCGGGCATGTTCTGGGTTTCCCGATTTGGAAAAACGCGAGGGCTGCGCGAACACGGCTTTTGGTGTGGTGTGTGAGTTTTGTGGAAATGGAAAGGCGGGGTGCGTGTTTGTAATTTTTATATATATATTATTATTATTTTCCTTTTACTGTGGGGAGATGGTTGTGCGGGTAATACAAGGAGGTTGTGTGAGTGATTTTGTCGATCGATGAGGGGAAGGGGCATTACTGAAGTGGTGATATTCTTTGTTGGTGTGGGGAGGGGAGTGCTTGGCGGGTGGAAAAGTCCCTTAAGGGTGCCAGTGCAATCTTATCCCGTAACGCTCTTTCTCAAATGATTGATTGCCCTTAGAGTGGAAGGAGAATTCCTGTTGGTAGATCAATGTTATGTGTGTAGTACATTCTTATAGATGGACAATAGTGTGAGAATGTCACTAATATATGGTGACGCGATTGAAGAAAAATTGATGTAGTAAGACATCTTTTTTTTTTTGTTGTTCTTGTTTTAGGGATCTTAGTGTTTTTCTTAATTAGCCGCTGTTTCATCTTATACTTGTCTGTAGTAATGTATATTATCTCTCTCCAAAGTTAATACCTTTTGTTTATTTCATATATTTAATTATAACAGTTTTTATTCATTTTATCATTATTCAACATATAAAAATTCTAAAAGTTAAAAAACATAATATTATAAATTTGGAAATTATAACCGATACCAAGAAAAGATTTTATTGACTTAACCTATTTCAAACCCACAAATTGTAGTTTTTTGTTCTTTGGCTGGTACAACATCATCTACTGGCTCGTTTGTGAAGTATATAAGTCACAGGAATAACAATATTAGAATTTAACATTTTATATTTTCCATTATTATAAAAAAAAACAACAACATTTATCTGTATATTATTACTACTAACACATCTAGCCACAAGAACAACTCTTGGACTTATACAATATTTGCTTTCATGTAACAAACTAGAAAAAAAGTATTAGACAAATCATCAAGTTTGTACCATAAAATATTTTTCATATCATCTCTTCATCTAGAGCGTATCACTATTATCCCCCACATTCACAAAAAAACCCTTTCAAACATTAAAACTCAAACTGATTTACAACATATCTAAAAAAAAATTATTGCACCGTTCTATACAATCTCTCAACAATAGTTAATCGTTGATTTTGTCAACCGTTTATCTCTGCATATGAATGATTATCCGTAACTTTTTCCGACAGAATTTTACCACCCAATCCAAATTTGTCATACAGGAAAAAAAAAAAAAATTAAGTTGGATATCTCAATCTTAACAACAAACAGAAATACATATTAATCTAAACAACCAATACCTAAACACTGATATTTTATCCGTCTTTCATTTAGTTCCTTTTCCCCCACTGTATTCTATTTTATTATTTTGCATCATAACAATTACAATCAACTGAAAATAGTTCATTTAAGTTAAACACAGATTCTTAAAAAAAAAAAATATACAGAGATTAATAGACACTTTTGAAAGATGAATGGAAATCAACCTATAGAATTTGCAAAGAGGCATAGGTTTAAGGATACCTTTGCATTATTCATTGTATTCTTAAGCTTTAACCATTTTTCATCATTATGTTTATTAATATCATTTATCGTGGCAACTAAATTTAAAGATTTCATTGCAAACAGTTTCATTACTTTATTCCTTTCAAAGAAACCATCACCACGTATCAGTGAAGTCACATGCATCAATAACGACGTTCAAAAATCTCATAATTTTAATCCAAAACATGTTATGACCAAGAATAAAAACTCTCGTCATTTATTAATTTCCAATCCATCAGAAAAGGGTAAATCTCAAAATATCGCTATCATCTATTTGATATTTCAAGGTTTAATCGCCATGTTACTGAAAGTATATGTTGGAAACTACTTTACTAGTCCCATTGAAAACTTAGCAATATCCATAGTAGCCTCTTTCTTAATCAATGACCCTAGAGACTGTTTGAGTTATGCTACATCTTGTACAGTCCTATATGCGGTCTCAATCAACGTTATCAAGAGATTAACCCCATTCTATCAAAATAATCCTGATTTATACATTCCACCATTTATCACATTAAATTCAACATTCTACTATTTGAACAAAATCAATCGTCCATTGAAATTAATATTCTTACCTTTTGTTTGTTGGGAAAGACCGATTATTCAAATATCTTATTATTTATCCTTTTACATCGTCGTTAACCAATTTAGCAAGAGTATCTTGAATCCATCTAATGATCATGATTATACACAAAAGGGATTATTTAACCATGGAAATAATTACTCCCGTCAACGTTCAAAACCTATCGGACAACAACTTAAGAGTGAAACACAAAGAATTAGTTCCATTGGATCATTTAAATCATTTACCTCGTCAACGAACCTCAACGCAACGAATCATGGTAACGTGACTGAAAGATTCCCTAATAACAATTACAATAACGATATAATTAATAATAACGGTAATTCAAATTTAAATGCTGGTACAAATATATACCCTGTGAACACTGTCAATGGCTCTTCCAATAGTTCACCATATTTCACATCTATTGTAACCAACATTAAATCATTCGAACCCTCCGTTATCTTACCAGAAAAAAATAACTCACAGACTGTAATCACTACTTCTCAAACTGATTCAGGGTCAGCATCCAATTATTTAAATAAAAATGAATTCACGAATGATGACGTCTTTACCAATCAATTATTTGAATTGAATATAAACTTAAAGAATAAAGAGGATACTACTAGTTTAAAGAAGGATATTACTATAACGACAAATTTGGAAAATTTCATTAGATACTTATTCAACAAGAGAAACCATTATTTGATCCCCCCATTATGGTCCATCTTTGTCACTTTAAAGACGACAAATTTTGAAAAGAAATATTTAAATGCAACTTCCAATATCGATCATCCATTGAACTCAAGTGATTCTGCATCTTCTAATGTTTCAGATAATGATATTTCCCCTACCAGTTCCAGTACAAGTATCACCTGTGTTACCAGCACGGATCAAATAGGTAGAAAGAGTGTCTTTAATAATGTTAAACACTCTAATTCTATGGCATTGATTGCGGAGACTACATCCGATGATTTTGACCAATTGAATCTAATTACCACTAACGAAAACATTTTTAACAAGAAGGAAAATGACTATCAAGTTTGTATAATGGATATTGGTACACATTCATTATCCTTCCATATTGAGAATTTACATGATGGTGAATTGATTGTTCTTGTAAATGGTTTGATTTGGTCAGAGGTCTCCTGTACTTTGATTCTTGAACATGTAGGTGAGGAATACGTTGTCGTCAGCGGATTAGTTCCTTCTTGTTCTTACGATATCCAATTTGTTAATAGGTTGAACCAGGTTGATGATTATTTAATCGCTGATCTTATTGTCAGAACTAGAGCTGTTAAGGATACAAACGGCACCGGTAAGGATAACATGAATAAGGGTGTTTATGAGGAAGAAATACCTGGCAATTTTGAAAAGTTAGATTTTAGTTTTCCATCTTATTACCATAGAAAGTTTTTGTCACCTTTGTTAACTTTAAAGCATTCCGTATTAACTACGAATACAAATTTGTCTGATGAGAGAGCTAAAATGAAGAAGACAAAGAAGGAAACAAGTAAGAAGTTGAATGCCTTGAGGCAAGAAATTGATACTTTAAAGAATAAAATTAAGCAAAATGCTAACGTTGATGAAAAGAACTCTTCAAGAGTTGATAATTTAAAGATATCCCTACAACAAAGTGAAATTACAATGACTAAGTTGGAGGAAGAATGTGAGAAGATAACTGAGGAAGAACAAGAACTGGAAGGTGATTATTTAAAGAAAAAGGATTACCATTTAAAGAAGGAATTGGAGTTTAGTAAAATGTCTGATACTTTAAAGAAACAAACTGACGAGAAGTTGGCTAAATTGAAAAAGGCAAAGAATGAATACCATCAACTAGAATGTAAAATAGAGAAGTTGAATATTAGACACAACAAATTACAAAAGGAGTTAACTCAAAACAACGAAATCTTTGAAACATTCAAGAGCCAGTACACTTCCAAAAAGCTTAAGGAGAGGTCAAGAAGAAATGAAAACAAGACTCGTGAAATTAACGAGTTAGAATTAAACCTCAAGGGCCTCGAACAAGATATTAACCGTCTGGAAATGGAAAACGAGAATATGGTTTCAATTGTGTGTAAATATTAAACATTATTTAACTGTATACAGGACTTACTATCTACAACTTTAACATAGAACCTCATTTTTGATGAGGTTGATCTGTTTTAAAGAATACAAAACCCAGTTCCAAAAATTAAAAATGATCAACCGTATAGCCTGGTTTATTGAAATTTAAAACCACGTTAACAGTCAAGTGGTTTTCATCCTTCTTGGTCCCAAATATTCACATATATATGACCTTAATAGTTACAGAAACCTGGGTTTGTACTATTCTCATTGATATTAAAAGTATTCATTGTTGTTAAGTTCGAGTT
>JAJMCG010000230.1:0-11365 GCA_030572895.1 Jamesozyma jinghongensis
TTTTGTGGATTCTGAAATCCATGAGGAGAAATTTAAGTATAATTCGTATACAAATAAAATAAAACCTTCAGAAATAAAAATGGAATCCAAACAATTACAGAATAATTATTATAAACTTCAAAAAGAACAATCAAACATTGATGTTTGTTGAAGATTAACAATTTTAGGACGGTTAGTGCAAGAATATTATAGTATGGAGAATTCACCACTGAAACAAAAGAAATGACAGGTGGTTAAAATTTCCACTTATGACTAAATAGGTTTGTAAAACATCATCTGAGTGATACTGGCCCTTCTCTAAAGTAAAATTTACATTTTAAATTGAAAGGTATATAAGTTACGAAAAGAGATGGAGTTCTTATATATTTTCTGCCTTTATATTACGTAAAGTAAGAAGGAGATCTGTTAACTAATTGAAATGACGGCTACCTACATAATTTGAAATTCTGACTCCTCTAATGTTAAAAAATACTTTTGTAACAGTGTTTTAATGGATTATCTTTAATACTCGAATTGTAATAATATTCCAGAATTGTTTTATTAAGATTAAGTAAAACTTTACAAATGTCTCTTTCAACAAAAAACCGTGATTTCTGACTATGTCAATTATTTCATAATGAACCAGTAGTTGAATTATCTTTCAATTAAATTATATATATATATATATATACGCTTTCCTTAAATTTGCCTCATGTTTTAACAACTTATTCAGGAATTTCCCAGATTAACCTTTTTTCTTATTTGAACATATTATTGCCGAAAACTAGAAAATCATTGTCAATCATAATCAATAATCCTCCTACCAGAGAACATTCAATTAAGTATAAACAAAATTGAATTAGCATATTACATTTTATTGACCATGCTCAGGAGACCTGCTACTAGGATAAAAGTTGATGACGAAGAAATTTCAGAATTAGTAAAAGAATTACAATCAAAGAAATTTGAAGAGAGACTGCGTGCATGCAAATTACAAGAATTAGAGAATAGCAAACGTGAACATAACCTTAGGGAAATTGACAACGGATTGCCTATTTCTTCTTTGGATAAAAGGAATGAACAATTGTTCATGCCATTTTTAAAATCTGGTTTAGAGCCTGCTAGCGAAACGCCCTCAGGGAAACATGAAGAATCATTCTTTCAAATGGTGGCAAACAGTAGCAACATTTTATCGAAGGGACATGTTGATAGTATTAATGCAAACCGAAACTTCAAAAATAGCCCTTTGAATAACGAGACGAGTAATAACAATCATAATATGATTATGAGCGGGGGTAGTGCGACAGATAATCGTGGTTCTTCTTCTTCTATAGGATTTCTAAATCAGAGAAACACAATGGAATATAATAGAGAGAGTAGGAGTAGTATTAGTCATGACAGTAGTAATAACGATCTTCTGAATAGTGACACAGATATTCCGTCAAATGTTGAATCAAACCCTTTTTATCAAGTTGACGGATAAGAATGGTGCTTACCTGCATCTATAGATTTGAGTTACATAGAATAATATGTATCTATCTATACATTTATTTCAAATATCTAATTGTAATATTATATAAATAAATGAAAATTTATTTATCATTTTTACCTAACCATTCTTTGATAATCCCTCTCTTTTCAGTCAGACGAACCATATTTGGCATGTACGAGATCTCGCCCGTGGGATCACTATTAATTAGATTGTCAACATTGGTAGCTTTGTTTAGAGCAATGTATTTCAGGTATTTTCCTTGGGATAACAACTTTTGCTTCTTAGCGTCTTGTTTCCTTAATGGATAAAACTGAAGGATTTCGAAAGATAAAAATGTAGAGACGATGTATAGTAACAAACCAGCCAGGGCTTCATACTTGATATCAGTAGGCAGTTGTAAATTTTCTTCAAAGAAGGTATTTTGTGATATACTCTTAGATAACTGGTTGAATTCATAGCTTGAAAAAGCAGAGTGAAGTATTGTTATTAGAGAAACAATACATAGCAAATTGGATACTAGTGACATGTTTAAAGATGTTCAGTGATTCTAGAATGACCTTTTATGTTGCAATGGGGGTGCAGGTGCTTTCTCATTTCCGGCCTGAATTTTTCAATAACGATCACCATCTAACCCTGAATTTTCAAGGTATTTTTACCCGGGCCTAAATAATAAATACACTTTAAGTGCAACATCTACTGTATAATTCATAATTGGAAAATGACCTTAACTTCAATTATTTTCTAAGTGGATATATTTCACCTTTTATTTGCTTTTATTGTAAGCGTGGTTTTTTTCTCGAAGAGGGCTGTATTGAACTTCGTTCTTGACATTGTGAAGAACCATAAAAATTTCAATGAATTTCCTGCTGTGACCAGATTTTAGTATATTTGAGTAATTCATAGTGTATCATCACTGACTTTTCAAAATTATATATGTTGTATACTTCCCGTTTTGATTATATTAAAGAAAGATCTTATTCGAGATTTTTTATTTAGCGGCTAAACTTCATTAATTAACATGTGTAAATAGGGAACATATACACGAACTTTTGATCAGCAGATCTTGTTACATAACATACTCTATCTGTTCCAATAAGTTCTAACTTTACTAGCTATAGAAAGGAATCCTAATATTGAAGGCTCATTTCTTTCTTTTTGATTAAATTTGAACTTACTACCTCTTGCCGGAAAGTGTTCACATTGAATTGTATCACCCAGGGAAACCATATCGGGATCATTTTCCAATAATTCATCCTTTTCTATATAAATTGATTGGGCTTCTTCTGCCAATAATATCTCTTCTGTACTACTCAATTCACTAAATGAGGAAACATTCACGTAATCATTTGCATTAGTACTAGTATCAATGAAAATCGTCCGATCTAAATCACCATTATCTTTATCAACAAACGTCAACTCCGTATTTGTTTTATTTATATAGTCTCTATAATGAATAATATTGTTCACAATGCCGGAGTGATCGAACGTAGTCTCAAAATAATTTAAAGTGATCCAGCTTGTACCATTGACAAAAAACTTAAAAATGACATCTTCCTGGTCTTCCATTACAGGTAAATCAATTTTATACTCTCCAGAATTTCCATCGTATTCCAAAGCATACTTTGAATCCATAAATTCCCAATTATCAAACTCCCCTGTAATTATAATCTTATCGGTATTGAGAGGTTGGAAATTGGAGATCTCAGCCTGTATCGACTCAAGAGGTATTCTCAACAAAATATTCTTAGGTCCGTTCTTCGAAGACATGTGCATTTATATTATTTTGTGCAATTGGATCTTTATCTTTGTTCTTGAAAACTTAATTGTTGTCATCGTTTCCCTTTATTTTTAGATTTCTTTATACTGACCAAACCTCAGCCGCCCGATAAGGAACAGATTAATCAGAAGCACGATTAATTTCCAAAAGTATAGAGAGTGATACATCATATACATATAGGAGGCATTGGAAAGATTGAATCGATATAAAGATAAAATTTCACATTAATATATGTTGTTATATGTATAGAATCAAATACAAAAAAACATAGGATAAAATAAAGGAAGGGCACATTACATTCACTATTTCTTTTCTTCTTCTGTACGTGGATCATTGAATTTCAAAACTTCAACAACTGGACCTAATAATCTTTGGAATGCACTCTTACCTAGAGTAGCGACCTTTGTTCTCTTAGTAGCTGTGACAGTGGCTTGACGTGGTAAATCATTAATCAGAGCAATTTCACCAAAGTAATCACCCTTTTTCAAATTGGTTAGTAATCCCTTTGACTCTTTTGTAACAGCACATTCACCATATTCGATCAAGTAAAAATTTTCACCAGTGTCACCCTCCCTAATAATGACATCATTAGCTTGATAGATTTGAGTATCCAATGCATCAGCTAACTTAGCACGGTCATAATTTGTCAAACCATTCAATACAGGTATACTCTTTAATAGTTCATCGTACATTAATCTCTTCTTAAAGGAGCTACCAAGTAGGATCTTTCTAAAGGTCATTCTATCTAGTGCCCAGAGTATACAATCTGTTTGGGCAATTACGGTAGCAGCTCTTGGACTATTATACATCAAAGCCAATTCACCAAAACTAGACCCAGCGCCGGAAGTATTCACCTTTACGTTACTAACGTAGAATTCCACAATACCATCTTCGACAATATAAAAATAGTCACCTTCATCACCTTGTTGAATAATAACTGTATCCTTCTTCACCTTTTTCTCCTCGAGACAGTTGACAACTAATCTTCGATTATCGGAATCCAACTTGTTGAATAAGAAATTCTTACCGATAGATTTCTCCAATCTCTTTAATTGGGACTCAGTTTTTTCAGCGTAATGATCTGGCTTCCAATCATCGAAATTATCTGGATTTATCGTCTCACCTGATACGGAGGTACGTCTCTCTGCGTTGAAGTAGGAGGGTATAGGTAATGGATGATTTAGATTTGCTGGAGCGGAGGGATTTGCGTTTGCATGAGGTGATCTCTTTGCTGGGTCTGTGGATATCTCAAATGGAGATTGATTACGTTTTCTGGATGGAGCGTCGATTGGGCTTCCACCTCTTGGACCCATATCGCTGGAGCCTCCTAGGTTAAACCCCTTGAATAAATTTGAAGAAGAAGATATGTTGCTTGAGGAGGTGGCAGGTGCGGATGGAGAACCAACAGGGTCCATTGAAGAATGTGGATCATTTGTAACAAATGGAGATTTGAATGAGACATTAGATGTACTTGGACTACGATTGATGGCCTCGGGAACGACAGCCATGTTGGCTGCCGGACCTGAGACGGAAGAAGGGGTTCTAGTTCTTATCGGATGGGCAGATGATGGTAGTGATGAAATGGCGTTACCTGCAGATATGGAATCACTTCTCTTTGCATTATCTGGGAATAATATGATGCCTTTTGAGATAGCTAAATTTTCTTGGTTCTTGATGAAAGTTCTCTGAATCTCTAATCTTTTATTGAAATAATTGGCAGAGAATTGTAAAAAATCGGTGGGGTTTGCCTGTTCCAGTTCTCTTTGGAACAGATCTAACTCCAATTGCAGATCGTGTGATAGGGGCATAGCTTTGTCTTTGTGCTGTGCTTTACTCGTGTTTGTCTCCTTTGAGTTTTCAAAAGAATCCTTATTTTAGTTTGATTTTCTACTATAAAATTTCCCTTGAAAATTTTTTTGGAATTTTCTCCTGAGTTAAAATTTCCTTTAGATGAGGGAGTAATAATATATTATTACTAAAAAGATTGTAATTTCGTAGTTTTTATGAGCAATGGGACCTCTAAGGTGTAACAATATATTCTTTTTTAGAATATAAATTGGTTATAAAAATCAGTAATGTTTGTATTATTCTTTACAATACGAACGTGTCTTTTGAAAAAAACTGTAGAATTCAACTGCAGATTATTGTATAGGCCAGACAATGCAGGTGATTGAACTCCAATTAAGCAAATGCAAGAAAAAAGTTGATTAAATTCTTGGCTTGATAAGTACTATAATGGTAATTTCAAGAGACAAGACAGTAGTATCACTGAAACTGGATCCTGAACTGCGTAGTATTATCCGATGGATAAACATACAGTTAAAGCATCCTGTAGGACTAACTATCGATTCACTGCGGTGCTGTCATCCTTTTCTTTTGTGCAATGGCCATCTGCCACCAATTTCGCGCACCAGGAGAAGCAGGGAAAGACTGAAGGGCATTAACTAGTGACAGAACTCTGTAGAGTACCCTGTTTTCGTATCGCTGTGGACGAGCTAAGTCAATTTAGTGACAGAAACCATGTAGGCACACGCCAGTACCACAGTCTTTTTCTGGCTTTATCAAGGTTGGCCTACAAGTACTAAGCTAAATTAGGCTGCTTGTCAGATTACGGATAGCCGACATCTCACTTTGCTACCTCCTCGTCATTGCCATCATCAGTTTAAGGATCGATCCTGTTAAGGTACTGTAGGAACCTTTTGCAGATTCTGTACGGATTGATCTGTATGCTTAGCGTTCTCATCGCTTTAGTGAATAGACTGAAAAAATACATGGAACGTTTTGCGGGTTATTTGTAAATTAGAATTCATCGTCGTCATAATCTTTGACAGATAGTATGTGCGTTCTCTTCAGTCTTACAGTGAAGGGTTCGTACTCATCAAGACAGTTGGTTCTAACACCTGCCTTCTTTCCACCATATGCCACAGCAATTAAGATGTATCTGATTTCCTTTTGTAAATCCCAGTACTACACAGCGAACATTACGATATCCTAAACTACCGTTCCAGAAACATCTCACAGGCTCCTTATATGGCTGCCCATTATTCTCTAAATTCTGGGCATTAAGTAATGTATTGATTGAAGATAATCTTGGGTGATGCATGGGTGTATCTTCGTCTCTCTTTTCTGAAATCAACTAAGATTTGATTTTTCAGATTTACCTTGAGATCTTAGGTGATGTTGACAATAGGGCAAAGACGACAATGATGAAATCATTAATTACCCTTGTCACTACTTTAACTGTATCGGTTAGTGCTCATAGCCATTCACATAGTCATGACTATTCCAGTGAAAACTTACACGCAAGTTCCCACTCACACTCACACTCACATGATTTCAATCCAGAAACAATTAATTCAACTTTCATTATCACAACAATTCACTTCCTAAAGAAACATATATTCAAATTCGGACCACGTTACAATGCAATAATTTCAACATTGATCATCCAAATCGTACCATTTATTGCCATCTGTCTGTTGCCAATCTCAAATAGTAACAATGGCTCCATACAATTGAAAATACTGATAGCTTTTGCTTTGGGCACATTACTGGGTGAAATATTTCTACATTTAATCCCTGAATCTAACCCAAGTTACCTAAGTTTTGGTTTATTCATGGGTCTGATGTCTTTCCTCACCATTGATAAGCTAATGCGTATCTTAAGTTCCTCTACTTCCCATGGTCACTCTCATTCCCATGGTCATTCTCATTCACATGCTGATTCAAAAGAAAATCACATTGAAGATAAAGATAGGGAAGAAAAGAAGCAACCGTTATACCTGAACATTCTAACCGCATTAATTCACAATATTACTGACGGCATCACAATCACTACATCCTTCTACAAGTCTGTTCCAATAGGCATTATTACCATGATCGCTTTTCTATTCCATGAGTTGCCTCATCAGTTAAGTGATTTCGTAATCATCAGCCGTTCAAGAGGGACCTTCTTTCGTAACGCAGTCGCTTGGAACATCGTGGGTGCCGTGATTGGTAGTCTAATTAGTAGTGGAATCAATGAAGGGATATTTGTCTCGAATGGGAACGCAATGGAGGGTTACCTTTTGCCTTTTAGCGCTGGTGGTATGATTTATATGTGTGCCATTAATGTCTTGCCAGAGATCCTCGAGACTCCAGGTAAGGATAAGAGAAAGGAAGTCATGGAATGGGCAGTGCAATTGGTCGCTGTTTTTATTGGATTTTACTTAATGTATGTAATGGCTGAATAGTCTATCATTTATATTTATTTTTGTACATACTTAACGACACTACGAAAAATATAATCAAGAAACTTAAGAAAAAAAAGGAGATCTTAATATATGAAAACACTTAGGTAAATACAAGCGTACATACAAAAATATGAGCACCAATGATGAGAAATATGATGCTGCTTTGGATTTATTACGTCGTTTAAATCCTAGCAAGGTTAAGACCAATCTTCAAAACGTAATCAAGCTAGAACCTACCTTAGCTGAGGATCTTTTGTCCTCTGTTGATTTACCATTGACCGTAATGACTGATACCGAAGCCTCAGGACGTGAATTCTTATGTTGTGATTATAATAGAGATATGGATTCATTCAGATCACCATGGTCTAACACTTACCTACCAAAGTTATCCGCGGAAGAATTACAAGAGAGTCCGTTCCCTTCTGATAAATTAAGAGAATTGGAGATTGTCTTCAACGATTCCTTTGATGTATATAGAGATTTATACTATGAAGGTGGTATCTCTACTGTATATCTTTGGGATTTAGATGAGGAAGGCAATGATTTTGCTGGTGTTGTCCTTTTCAAGAAGAGTGATAAAAGTGTAAGCCATTGGGATAGTATTCATGTCATCGAAGCTACTGAAATGGGTAATGGTGAATTTAACTATAAAGTTACTACAACTATTATCCTTCAACTAGAAAACGACAATAGTGCTGTTAACGAAGAGATGAGATTATCTGGTAATTTAACTAGACAAACTGAAAAAAATTTAGATGTTGAAGGGGGTTCTGCTGAAAAATTAGCTCTGGCTCATATTACAAACGTGGGTAGCTTAATTGAAGACATTGAATCACAAATGAGAAACTTATTGGAAATTGTATATTTCGAAAAGACAAGAGATATCTTCCATCAAGTCAAAAATAGTTATGTTATCACCGATGAAAACAACAAGTCTGCTCAATCCGAAGTGATCAAGGGTTTACAGAACTTGTAGATAGAAAATAGATGCATTTAACTATGTATTTAAATAATAGTATTAATAAATTAAAGCTATATATATTGTCATACTAAAGCAACGCGCGGATCACTAAGCACGACTGGAGTGAAAAATTTTGTAGAAAACAACGAAATCTTTGTCCATAAAAAACTAGGAATGGGTTTCATAGAGAGGAAGTGGGAATATAAAAGCTGTAATAAAGAGGGGCAAAGATCAAATATAAACGAGAGTTATGAAGAGTAGAATATGGTCAGAATCTCGAGTTTATACGAATGTAAATAAACAAAAAGATAAGGATTACTGGGATTACGAAAATACGACGATTCAATGGTCAAGCAACAATAAGGATTATGAGATTGAAACTAAAGTTGGTCGCGGTAAATATTCTGAAGTATTTCAAGGAGTTCAAATGAAGACAGGTAAACAGATTGTGATAAAGATGTTAAAACCCGTTAAGAAGAAGAAAATTAAACGTGAGATCAAAATTCTATTAAATTTATCTAATGAAAAGACCCCTGTGACTACTTTACCATTTAAGATTGATGAATACTATACAAATAAAAAAGAATCTGTTTTAAAATTTAAGAGAGATTATTTATATGATTTACCACATAATGGTCATGATAATATCATTCAATTATGTGATATAATAAGGGATCCAATCTCAAAGACACCAGCTTTAGTATTTGAATATGTTAATAATGTTGATTTCCGTGTCTTGTATCCAAAATTAACTGATATGGATATGCGTTATTATATGTTTGAATTATCAAAGGCTCTAGATTATTGTCACTCGATGGGGATTATGCACAGAGATGTTAAGCCACATAATGTCATGATTGACCACAAGAATCGTAAATTAAGATTAATTGATTGGGGTCTTGCTGAATTTTATCATGCTAATACCGAATATAATGTCCGTGTGGCATCACGTTTCTTTAAGGGTCCTGAATTATTAGTTGATTATAGAATGTATGATTATTCATTAGATATGTGGTCTTTTGGTACTATGTTAGCCTCCATGATTTTCCAAAAAGAACCATTTTTCCATGGCACTTCAAATACAGATCAATTAGTTAAGATCGTTCGTGTATTGGGTAGTGAAGATTTTGAAAAATATTTAGACAAATATGACATCACTTTGCCACGTGAATTCCATGACATGGATCAATATATTAGAAGGCCATGGTATAGATTTATTAATGAATCCAATAAACATTTAAGTGGTAATGAAGAAATTATTGATTTAATTGATAATCTTTTAAGATATGATCACCAGGAGAGATTAACCGCAAAGGAGGCAATGGGTCATGCATGGTTTGCTCCAGTGAGACAATAATTTATGAATCTATAAAGAACCTTTATAAATAAATACGACCAATAAACATTTAGATACGTGAGTGTAGAAACGAGGGGAATGAATTTGGTTGTGGTATATTACATCTATGATCTGACAGTGTTACACTTATATTTTAGAGTGCATAATTGTTAAGGCTATAAATTTAGATTAAAAGTGGTGGGTCGGAGAGAGAGAGGGGAAACTTTTGTTTCATCATATACAACGATCTAATTTTTAACCTGCTCCATCTTTAATTCAACATATACGAATTCAACAAAATTACCGAGGATAAAATAATGATCTGTTGAACATTAACAAAAATATTCAAAATTTATCATGTTGAACATTCTATTAACGATCCATCTTTCGTTATAAACAGCTCGAAGTGTTTTAATTTTTAACAATACCTCAATATATTCATTTATTTCCGCAAGGTGTTATCCCCTGCACACGTGTGCATGGCATTCGATTATCTCAAGATAAGTTTAATCGGATTCGGAGTTGATAACAACATTCTTGCAATAACATATCGGTAATTAAATAATTAGGGCGCTTACCAAATATGACATATTTGTTATGTATATTTTCTTACGTAATCTCATGCATGTGGCTGTCAGTAAATTTACAAAATCTTGGCACCCGGGTCTTCATATCTTCAACTCCAAACCTAACTCAAAATAATCCCTTTATTGTTTATCCATCAAATGATAATTATTGTTATATTATGTATTATTATTACTACAGATAGTTTATGAATGTATGTACGTTAATTGTTACGAATGTCACTATTCTAATTCTTCCACTTCCTCATCAATATCTACTTCATCAACGTCTACTTCATCGTCACTTAACAATTCCTCACCATTCAATTTCATAATCTTTCCAGATTCATTCACTTCCCCAATATCCTCATCGATCATTAACATCTCTTGTATGATCCTCAACGCATTATCATCACCATCGGCGTCCTCCCCATGACACTTATTGAAATGACTCTCTGTGAACTTCTTGAACTTTGATATCAACTTCTCATAGTATGATAACTTCCTTTTCAAGACCATATTCTCCTTGCCCAACGAACTGAAATCCTTTTGTAGTTGTAACTGTGCAAGTTTCTTTCTCTGTCTACATTTTGATGCTGCAATTCTGTTGCGTTCGAGTAGACGGGCACGTTTCCATGCAGTTGTACCAGGAAGGGGTTCCATTGAGTCGCGGGGTTCTTGTTTGACAAGAGAGAGATCGTATGGTTGTTGTTGTTGTTGTTGTTGTGGGATGGTAATCTTTTCGTGTTCTTGTTTGAGTTTTGGTGTTGTTGTAGGGCGGTATGCGTTATTCATGTTATATTGTGGTAAGGGGACAGATACCCTATTATTTTGTTGTAGCATTTGTTGTTGTTGTTGTTGTTGTTGTTGTTGTTGTTGTTGTTGGGGTAATTGTTGGTATTGGGTTGGTGTGGATGTGGATGTTGTAGCTGCAGTTGTGTTCCAACTTGTTGGTTGTGATATCTGTCTCTGTTGTTGTTGTTGTTGTTGTTGTTGTTGTTGTTGTTGTTGTTGTTGTTGTTGTT
>JAJMCG010000231.1:0-11358 GCA_030572895.1 Jamesozyma jinghongensis
AATTATGATGGTCAATTTTTGTACTTTTGAAGGTTTGGCCATTTAATTTCTGACATTAATCACTATTTGAAATGACATCTATCACGTCTAGTTATAAGGCCAATCATGCTCAACTACAAGAAATTCTCTTATAATTCGTATACAAATCAAAATAAAACCTTTAAAATAAAAATGGAATCCAAACAATTACAGAATAATTATTATGAACTTCACATCCATTATAAACTAATCGTCTCACTATATAGAACAATGTTATTTTTTACTTTATAGAATAATGTTTTTTCTTTTAATGAAAATTTTTCAGTTATTGTTCAATAAGCGCGACATTTTTCAGTTAATGTCAAATCACCTGATATGATATACTACTTCAACCAGTTGATGTCAGAACCACTTGTTCCAACATATAACACCTATTCTGGATTATGGATCGTATACCGATTCTAGTGAAGAATCTGTCTTTGTGACTATTTGCATATTCTTTTCCACATGTGCATTTCCGTCAAAAGGCGCGGTATTGATCATAATAGATAAATCTCAGAATTTAAAATTATCAAAACATAAGGGCGTGTGGTCTAGTGGTATGATTCTCGCTTTGGGTTATTTTCTAACACAAATATGCGAGAGGCCCTGGGTTCAATTCCCAGCTCGCCCCTTTTACTTTTTGCCAAAAGTACCTCATGCTAAAGCCTTTTCTTCTTAATTAACTAAATAGACGCCCTTTTTACTGTCGAATTTAAACGGAATAATGAAATTTGTTTCATCGATTATTTTGCATTCGGCACTGTATGTCATATGTTCTCAAATTTTTGTATGAACGAAATGGAAATTCAAAAAGTAAATGGGCTTCTTATTGTTTAGCAGATTAGTACGTGGCTGGGTGAAACAGCAGGTCGAGAATAACTTTATATTAATGATCTAGCCCCAGAGTTAAAATAAAGACTTCAATTACTTCAAACATTTGACTTTATGAAAACTTGTGTGCTTGTAACACCACACAGTCTATTATTAGTGAGTGTATTTTATTTGAACAAAATACAATATAATTCCTGACTCCACATTACAAAAAAGAGAAAATAAAGGTGTTTAAAGTGACATTCACAGTTTCTATCTTTATTTGACATTGTTGTAGAGAGAATATCAAGAGGTTTCTTAAAAATACATGTGTAATTATGACATTATTATCCTGAAATACGGATACACATACGACCAATATCACTGGTGTTAATAATAATTACTTAGTAATTGTTTGGATTCCATTTTTATTCTTAAGGTGTCATTTTGATTGTCTACGAATTATATTTAAATTTCTCCTCATGGATTCCAGAATCAACAAAAGAACAAATATAATTTTACACAAACATGTATGTGCACCTACTCCCTATTTATGCATTTTCATTTCTCGATCATATTACATACTTAATCCTTGCGCTACAAATTCCAATACTTTTATGACTGTACGAACTAAATTCTCTAGTCTTTTAATTTATGTTAGCTTGTGTACAATTGTGTAATAATATTCTAGTCACATGAACAAATATTTATTGATTTATACTAACAACATATGGATAAATGTTGATTCTTGTTCTAATAAGTTCCAAGTTCGACTGAAATATTATAATAAACTAAATTTTTAAATCTGGTTCTTCTCTAATAATAGTTCGGAACTCTTAATCTGGAATTCATCTTGTAATGGATCTTAACCCTCAAATCGATTATCCAGGAATTGCATACGATTCTTCTTTAATCACTGATGGTAATGATAGCTTTGCATTTTACTACCGTTTTTAGCAAATTTACCTTCTTTGCTTATGATGCTATGTTACACTCAACGACGTAATTGACTCTAAAAAAAAAATAAAGGTTAAATAAAAAGTCAACTGAATACGAGTCGAAAGAGTATGTTTAGAAATTAATTAATAATTAATTAATTGAAAACTCATGTCAGAAACGAATCATGCACTTAAAAGGAATTGTTGAATGAATTTTGTCGTTCTGAAACTCTAAGAGATGATCTTGTGGTTGAGCATGATTAGCTTTATAGCTAGACTTGATGGATAGCAACTCCATTGATTAATAATATACATATAAATGTTGCTCCCCTTTTTTCAATCTGCAGACAGGAACTATATATACAGTGTGACAATCTAACTGTCGATTCTCATCATTTTCTTTCATTTATATACGTTTCATTAGGACAGAAAAATTAATTTGCACAGACAAAGCACTAGCACTCAGATGATGTTTTATAAGCCTAATCAATTACAAGTGAAAATTTTCATTTATCCGTTTGATGACAATCTTCCATGCTTTAATATTCTTGAACTAATCATCCTCAAAAATGTTAGGGTTCAATACTATTCCTCAATAAAAAACAGAAAATTAATAAACGGATATATAGTAGCACAGATTCAAACTGAATCGAACATATGAGCTTTAGAAATATTAATGACAACGGTATAAACCCAGGTTTATTTGAAATTTGCAAAAAATATGAACCACTATCGACCTGATTCCCAGCCAACAGTTACTGTTTGCTTAATAAATATCACATATGCGCAGTAACTTATTATAGTTTCATAACTATTTACCTTATTCGGTCTACTTTCAAATGAACTCATATGTTGTCTCCCATAATGATGTATTTTCTGGTACAACTTAAGTATTGTTCAAGGTACCTAAATGGTGAAATAGTTAGAGCAAGTTTTAAATACAAAAAGGTATCGGTTCGGTTTTTACGGTTTCCCTTGTTTTGAAATTTATTAAAATAAATCTGCTTTTAATTGATGCATGTATTGCTGGACAACATTTTTATGTGTTTTACTCACTCGGATATAGCTCCGGATAATTTCTGACTAAACTAAGTTCACTTTTTACAGTCACTTTACCAAACAAATTTATGAATTACTGTTGTGTTCTACTTAACATTTAAATATGTCTGACCCTCAATGCCGCTTAATCATTCAAATTCGCATCTATCGATTCTATGACTTTCGGATTCGACTGTGATTTATGTTTAGTGAAGTCACAACCTAATATTTAAGTCAGGCGGAATTCTTCGATCTATTAATCTTGGTTTAATTTACAAATTCGTTGAGATGTTCTGATTTTCAGTCCTCACTGAGCTTTGATGAAAAACAAATAAATTAGTTTTAAATTTACTGATGAGTGTAGTTCAATATTTGTATAGATGCTAAGTTTTTCATAGATTCTACGGTACAATACCTAGCATTTCTTCATAAACTTGTTCCATGATTTTTATACACAAATGCAATGAAGTTCATTATTTATCAAGGACCCTTAATAACATCCGATAAACTTCTGAAATATCCATTAGTTGATTGAAATCTTTTATGTTTTCAAGATATATATCGAACTCATCATTTTCCAGCGGTTTAATATCCTCATTAACCTTTTGTTTAATCTGGCTTAATATCGTTTTTCGGTACTCTACTATGTCTTTGCGCAATAATACCACTACTTCGTTAAATGAATCCTCATGGTATTTCAATAACTCAAATGTTTCATCTATTTTTACTCGATTCTCGTCCCGAAGTTTTAGTAATTGGGCCTGTTGTTCTTCGAGGATCTTCACTATGTTTCCGTTAGTATCTTTCTTAACATCACTTAGAATAGCTTCATTAAGAGGCGCCTTTCTCCGTATAAATTGATCAAAGATGACTACATCCTTCTCATAATCCTCCTTTTTCTTTTCTGGGTCTCGATTTAGTCTACTTGATAGTGTATCAATGTTACCTAAAATTTTAGCCTTTTGTTTTTTATTCTCCTTAAGCTGAAACATTAGCCTCTCAACCAATGCATACATCTGGGACAGATTTTCTGTTTGTGGGCTCATAAACAGTTGCTGTTGCTGCTGTTGCTGTTGTTGTAGTTGCATTTGCTGTTCTTGCTGTTGCCTGCTATGGTTTCTTTCCTGACTCATATTAAAGGATATATTAAAGAATCTCTATAGTATTTGCAGATTAAATAATATAAGGATGACCAATATATTCACAAAGTCCACTGGAACCTTGGTGACAAGAAGTTCCACCGTTTTTAAGATTCGTAGAACGATATCATTTTTTTGAATTCTTCCTGAATCAAATCCGAATTATATAGAGCGAAAATTACAAACGCAATGATGTCATATATTTGCAAAGAATGAGACTCAACCGAGCTGTATTAATATACTTTATACCAGTATTTATTTTTTCTTGTTTGCTTAGACACCTTGCTGGGAATATATTTACTCGTGAGACTTATATAGCTTTAAAATGAATATAATGCGAGAGAGATCCTATTATTAGTTTTGTATCTGTTCAATAGTATTTGACCTTATCATGTTATTCTTAATGGTACGTGCATTCAGCAAATCGTTGCCTCTAAATTTGGCTATGCCTTCCTCAAAAGTAAAAACCAAACCACTTTCTAGATGTCTTTTTGCGACTCGTTTTTCTAAAACACTTTCTGGTGTATCAATATTCCAAAACAATGTAGCACCTGTATTTGAAAAAGTTGGGAATATATCTTTCCAATTCTCCTTGTCATAAAGTAAATAATTGCCCTCAATCACTAGTACTCTAGTGAACTTAGACACACAAAGAGCATTAGTGGAAGGATCTTTCAAAGCGTGATCGAAACCGGGTATATGGATATTTGGAATGTTATTATAGAAGGAGCCTGCAACTTCGTTCCATACACTTTCAGATTCTACAACACGTGGTTTTATTTGCGATGTCTTTGCTAGAATTGAACATAACTCCTTAAAATTATTACTGTCAAATGTTTCAGGAGAACCTCTTCTTTTATGAGCTATAATCGGGTCTTTAAATAGATCTAAACATTTTCTGGAAAGATGGAAACCATCCATAGGAACTATTTGTGCAATATTAACTGGTTTTTCCTTCCTGTTTGTTTCGTAGTCATTGGTCGATATTTCAATAGCGTTTGAAATGCCACCACGACCAATTATGGTTACTTTAGTACTTTGCTTATTCTTTTCAGTAATTTTAACGGGCTTAAATGTTAAGTTTTCAACTAAGTCAGGTAAAATTCCTTCATTCTCTCGAACTTTTTGTAAGAACTCAGGAGATGCTTCTTTTATAGACGACGACAAATCAATTGTTTCGTCTTCATTAATAACTTTTAATGATTTAGGATTCCGATCTAAATATTCATGGAAATTTTGGTTAATTTCTCGACATACGCTTTGTGCAATAGTTGATTTACCAGATCCTGGTGGTCCTACAATTAGAACACATATTCTATAGTTTTCTTTAATCTTCTCATTAAGAAACTGAATGACCTCTTCAGATAGATATTGTGTATCCAGCATTATTACTATGCGTACATCCACTGCTAGTTGGGGGTATCCAACCGATTCTTCAAAAACTCACACACGAAGGAATTTTTACCATCGTCTTAATCATTGTAAACGTCAACAATATGAACTACAAAACCAAAAATCTAAACATACAAAATTTGATAACAAATAATATCCAAATTAAACACACTTTAACTACCATGATAATTTATTTTCAGCAGTAAAGTAAATATTGTGCTATATGGTAAAATGTTTTTATATATTTTAATTCACGTGATTGCATTTCAAAAATAATAGTTTTAAAATTATTTTTGTTTTAGTTTTAAATTTGAATATGTACACGCTTTCCGAAGGTAGAAATAATAAATAAAAAGCGCGATTTACAGATGTAGATAAAAAATGGGTGTATTTTAGAAGTCAATAGGGGAAGAGTAGTTTTAATTGTTCTGTTTTCTCTGAAGTATTTTGATGTTGTTGTTGCTGATATACTGTTTGTTTATGGTACTTTATCAATAAAATTTTTAAATTAGAAAGATATTTTTGTTACAAACTTTTGTTATGATTGGTAACTCAATATTAATAACCCAATGAATCACTGAATAATTTCAATAGTTACGATATCGTACTAGTCGGACACGTTTCAGAATCGCACTGACCGATGTATTGTACGTTTACGAATATTTTAATCAATTTGGATCTAATTAACAGATACCTTTATATCAACAATTGGGTGGTTTGGTAGTTTGGTTCAAAGTTGTAAAATTCAGAACCTCCAACAAATAAAAAATCTTTAATCAAACTAAGAACGTTCTGGTAATCTATATTTATTGTTACCATTTTGTAGGTATCGTGGAGAGGATGTATAGAATTTAATAGATTCAAATGATGTAAAATAGCCTTGTATTAAATTCGGTGAAAGAAGGTTATGCCGTGTGAGAAACTTCAAAAGAGTAGTAAGTTGTGACATTGAATTTACTTTTTTTTTTACTATGGACAATGTTCATGAAAAGATACGGATCGATCGTAACAAAGAAAAGGAGAGTAGTCTGTCATTTACATTAGGTTCGTGTAGTGTGTATCCCCACCACTGCTACTAGATCATTCAAAAACTAAATTTTTGCCATTTGATGGAACACGAACTTTATCCTTGCCATACGGAGGTCAGAAATGATATATTTTTGGGAAAAATTAACACAATAAAAAGGCTATTAATGGAAGTCATAAAAGTAACTAGTTTCAGACTAAAAAACAAGAATAAAACGTGAATATATTGAAAGAAAACGTTAAAATAACCCTT
The DNA here is from genome assembly GCA_030572895.1 of Jamesozyma jinghongensis. Taxonomy (NCBI): domain Eukaryota; kingdom Fungi; phylum Ascomycota; class Saccharomycetes; order Saccharomycetales; family Saccharomycetaceae; genus Jamesozyma; species Jamesozyma jinghongensis. The sequence continues at coordinate 6,618 of JAJMCG010000231.1, forward strand.
GACTATATATTCTTAAATTTAAAGGTTTTATGAAAAGGTTTAAAGTATCAGAGTACCCTATATGATATTCAATCTAGTACATAACTTTATTAAACTTGAAAACTATTGGAATTTCGTTAATATATTTTCACTATTTTAATATATTACACACGCTAGTACAAAATATATGATATATATCTATTTGTTAGGCACATATTCTGTAATTTATTTCTTGCGCTTTGATTTTGCAGATTTCTTCTTAGAAGCTTGGCAACCTTTTTTAGAATTACTTCCTGGTAGACCAGGTAAAGTAATAGTCAATCTGTCAACACAGAGCAAAGGTACTAATTCTTGCTCCTTAAGACCCTTGATAAGTTCATGTTCCTTTGGCCAGTCTAATTCCTTGTCAGTAGAACTTTCATCAACTTTTCTATTTGAAAAGAAATGTAACACTTCTGTCATGGATTTTGTTTTCTTTGTGTTACCTGGTTGGACCTTTACCTTATACTTATACTTTTGAAGTGCAGGCCATGGAGCAAATACGGGAACAATGTCAAGGATTTCATCATCCACTGTAGGTTGGGCCTTTAATTCACCTTTAAACTTTCTGTAATTCACCTTTTCTTTTTCATTTATGGTGAACTGTAATGCATGCTTTTCCTTTTGTCTTTCACGCTTTGCCTTTTTGTAATTCCTGGACTGCAGTTTTGCGAGCTCTTCTTGCTTTTTGAGTTGTTCCTTCTCGACACCCTTTAACGTACCAAGTGCTTCCAATCTTATCATTCTTTCAGATTCATCTTGATCCCCGTATTTCCGTTGCATTTTCTTTAGTTTGCCCTTCTTACCACGGACCTTTCTATTCATGTTTTCGACAACATTTGTAGCAACGCTAATGCTATCAAAGTTGTCTTCTAGGTCGGGTTTACTATCCAGATTAAGTTTCTTGATATCGTGGATTATACTAGAACTCTCATCAACATTATTCAAATCAGGATCACCGGCATCAAAAGTGATTTCATTATCCTCAATATTTTTAGTAGTAGGCATTATTTCCTTGACAGATTCCTCTTTTTGACCGCAGTTTTGTTCAACCTTCTCTTCTTCAGCATCACATTCATCTTCTGAATAAACTTCGTCAGTCTTGATCTTCCATAAGAAGGCAAACCCCATAACTAGCTGAGATGGTGCTAGGTATGTAATCCCATTCTCATTTTTTACTTTAAATTGACCTGATGGTAAAGTAAATGAACCACGTTCATCAAACTTCGTCATATTTTTAGCAAAACACCACCAAGGAGGTGAAGCCAACTTTTTTGTCCAGGCTTCGCTTGAGGACATGCAGAAAATACCGGCCTGCATCAATGTGTTTGGTGGAATGTCGGTTTTGTCTGGATTCTTAATCCACACATGATTATTGAAGGCGTTCGAAACATATATATCATCATCTTCAATGTACTTACTGTAAATTTGATCGGTTTCGACAGGACTTTTACCCATAATAACTAAATAACCTTCGCTCGAAATAAACCAGTAATATTTCTCAAAGAAATATGGCTTTCTAATCTTTCTTAACACTTCATGTGTTTCCTTTAGCTTTTTCTTTAATTGTTGATCAATCCTAATCTCTATATTTTTCATTGCCTTTTCAATATTTTCTTCAACACGTCTCTGCTTCTCGACACTAGTTTTTTTGACAGCAAAATATTCAGAAGCGTTTGCATATGCAGATAAAGAAAGGTCGATGGTTGCAACAATATATTCAATTTTCTTATCCTTATCTTGTTTGTTGGATGCAATCCTTTTAGGACTATCGTTTGTTTCAAAATCAGAATTATCAGAGTCAGAATCAGAGTCATCACTCTCACTTTCAGAATCATCAGATTGACATCCGTTTTCTAAATCGTTATTCTTTTCGTTAGCGGTCCCTTCATCGTATTCACCTTCAGCAGGAGGAAGTGGTAATCTGATATTTATTTTACTTTTCTTTAGGTTTAATGGTAATTGTATAGAGCGGGCAATCAGATTTCCTTTTCGTTGCTCATTTTCGATCAGTTTTTCAATGGTATTCCAGTCTGTCTGTTGATCAATCAAATTCTGAACAGCTGCCTTAGCCTCCTCAACTAAGAATGCGTTGTGAATGATTGCATGACCCTTTGTTTCATTTGAAGTTTGGACGTCCACTAGTGCTTGTATTTTTTTGTCATTATCAGAACGAGCGTCGTCCAATTTCTTCTTCGCTTGAAGCTCCTGATTTTGAATTCTTAAGGCATACTTATGAGATTCGATTGTCGAAAAAAACATGTCCACAGTTTTGTTGTAACTACCCTCAATTTTTAAAATACGCCAGGCATCTTCTTCGGTTTTCTTGATGAACGGTTCAAAGGGATGGAAATTTTCATATAGAAATTCCAAGTCCGTATTATCCTTCGAAGAGTCATAGTTATCATTTTTTTTGGCAACAATATAACCATATAGTTCTTTTTTAGTCAAAAGTTTTTGGCACTCCTTTTGCGTATCATTAAGTAAATTAACTATTTCATCTTCTTTGCCTTCAAAATCCAAAGATGGAGATGATGGATTAATCCCCAACTTTTTTAAATTGTTAGAAATCAAATCAGATGATAAATGAGGTTGTTGGGCTAACAACATTTTATGAATGGTCATTACTCTCTTATTATTCTTCCTTCCATTTTCTTTACGTGCCACTGTTGGTTGAACAGATTCAACGTGACTTCTAACTGCAGCCAACCAACTCATAACTAACTCTGGGGTATATTCAACAGTAATTATTTCATTTTTTGGTTCCTCGCTGAAGAACAACGAATCATCGAACATGTTGTAGACTTCACCAACTTTATTTTCATGTTCGTGAACGATTCTTTGTAAGGACAATATTTTCTTATTTTCGTCTAATAAAATCACGTTCCCAGCACTAAAGAACTCTAGAACAAGGTAATAGAGGCCATCTGCAAACTGAAGAACTAAAATTCTATCATTTTCAACTTGTCTTAACCCAGTCAATCTTTTACCTTTTAAATGTTTTCTCAACTTAACAACGAATCCAGAGGGAGATGGGGGAATAGGTCTGTTAAAATCAGTTAAATGAATTCTTAAACCACAGTCGACTATCACATTTAACTTAGAATCAGGTTTACCAAATTTCAACAAAAACTGCCTGGTTGAATCAGATACATTATAGATATTAGTTAACCTGTAAGACTCAATTGCTAATTTAAGCTCTTTGCCTAATAGTTGAATATCAAGTGCACTAATTCTTTGTTTCATCTTTCTTGTGCCTATCGAGCTACTCTTATAGAGATACAATAAATTGGTAACCAGTTCAGCTTTCTATATCTTACTTTTTTACACGCTGTTGGTTTTACCACTTAATTTTCCTTTGCAATTATTCAACGCAGAAAAAAAGGCGATAGAAAAGTTTGAAACTTTTTTGATAGGAGGTGATCCGTAAGCGCTACTTTTGAAAATGTACCCGCGTATTGCGTTGACTTTTAACTATCAGATAATTAAATTTTTCTATCTTTATTAGAAAAAGGTCGGGGTAATTTATTCTACTCGACTAACACAGGCTAATTTATACTAGCCAATATTTGAATTGAGGTTTCCTTCCAATTTCGAGAATTATGCATTTATAGAGAGATTCCTAAACCGAAATAAAGACTAAACATACCGGTGAGTCCTAACTTTTTATTACTAAATATCTCAAAATAATAGCCGATAAAAAAGCTCATCTTGGAATAAGGAAGTTTTGGTTTTATATTTAACTAATGTGCCACTTCTTTTATATTATAGCGCCATGGGATATGGTATTTAATTTAGAAAGCTAACATAAATATATATCTAAGAGAATTTCTTGTGGTTGAGCATGATTGGCTTTATAGCTAGAGGTGATAGATGTCATTTCAAACAGTGATTAATATACTGATAAATCTTCTCATTCTTTCATATACATAAAGTGTGACAGTCTAATATTTGATTGTCGTTACTTTCTGCCACTTATATAAGTTTTAATTTGGACAGTTAAATATCATCTGAGTACTGCTGGTTCATCTGTACAGTATATAAGATATATAAAAGGTGAAAATAATCTTTTGGTTTTTATATCTAAATTATTCGAAATTCTTATGCCTGTGATTAGTAAGTGCAAAATATATGTTTAATTTTTCTACGAATTTTTTTAGTAACAACTCGGACTTAATCTTCTGACACAAATGGCTTCTTTTAATATTAATGAGAATAGTACAACCACAGGTTTCTTGAAGTATTACTAATAATTCTGACAATTAATATCCGGGCTTCAACACCTCCGACCACCTTTGACTACATCCGTAATAGTAACAGATTATATCCCATCAAACTGTTATAATACGTTTTCTTGTGTTTGTGTCCAACACTAATTATCTCTTAAACCAGAGTGTGTATTATTTAACTTATATAACCTAAGTTACTTCTGTCTATTTTATATCCAAATATACAGAGGTAAATGTCGAAAATCAGTTTTGGTATTCGACCCAATTGTCTCTGAATCAGAGTTGTTAATTGTTTTTGTTTCACGAATACCTGATTTCATAATATCTATTGTTATGTTTGTTTTAAATTAAATTGATCAGTTTTTTAGAATAAATATAACGATATAAATGAAGATTATAGAGTTAATGATGAAAGACAAATGGAATATCATCCCCTTTTTATACTTTTCCATTTCATGACATTTAATAGATATTGATCCAATAAATGCGCGATT
>JAJMCG010000232.1:0-11315 GCA_030572895.1 Jamesozyma jinghongensis
GAGGAGAAATCTAAGTATAATTCGTATACAAATAAAATAAAACCTTTACAAATAAAAATGGAATCCAAACAATTACAGAATAATTATTATGAACTTCACTTATAATTTATGTCACTTTGTGTGCAATTCTGTAATAATATTCTAGTCACATTAACAAATATTTATTCATCTATACTAGCAACATATGGATAAATGTTGATTCTTTATTCCAACAGTAAAGATTGAAATGATAAAGTATTTTTGTATTAAATTTGTGTCAAAGCAAATTAAAAGCCTGTCTGTGAGAACAAACACTAAAATCTTTGTTGCAGATTTGTGTCGGAAAGCTCGAATAACAGGGGTTTGGCATGAAATAATGAGTATTGATAAATGGGACTATGCGTCTTTTGGTTGCAGCAGAGTTCCCCCTCCCCCACACACACACACACATTAAGTGAGAAGGAGTCTTTAAGTAAAAAATATATATAGAAGACTATATAAGTTGGAAAAATATCCGCTTTCTATATAAATTGTCTAAGCAGCAACATGGCATTATACGATATCGCATATTTGTAATATATTATAGTTCCAACAATTTGGATACTGAACAGATTGCCTACTTTCAGGACCCTTCAGGAGGTTTCGCCATACAGCAGATAACTCGAAATATAAATTAGCTATAAATTATAAAACATGACTTACCGCCCTGGGACTGACCAATTATGACAGAAACCACTTAACCCCCCAAGAAATTATGGAAATAAAAATTTTAAAAAGTAAACTTCTTAAAAAACGATATACTTGATAAAACCTAGGACTGATATTGGACTCAAGTTCTTCTGAGTCAAAGTAGTTAATTGTTTTTATTTCACAAATACCTGACTTCATAAGATTTGGTTTTAGTCGATTTCTTCCAATATAACCTTAATTCTTAATTACCATGTTTGTTTACAATTGAACATATGATTTCTAAAAATAATTTTCAATTCCCAGCAGCTTTTAATTTTTTTTCTGTCAGTTTATAGATACATATATTATATTGATATTTAGTATTTGGATGTGTGGGTACAAATTATGATTCATAAATGGTAACTATTCTTACATTCTCTCAACTGGAGTCAAACCTAACAAGCACATACCATTGTAAAGAACTTGTCTAGCGGAGGCGTATAGGGCGAGACGAGCGGCTGCTAACTCTTCAGTTTGGCCAGCAACCCATAAGACATCGTAACAAGAAGAAACTTGATGAGTTAACTTGAATAGGTATGTGACAACAGTAGTTGGTTCGTTGGTCTTGTAAGTATTCCTCAAGACGTCTGGGTATTGGCCTAATAATCTGATTAATAGGATTGCTGCAGGTTCGGTTAAGAGAGAGAAGTCAGCAGTTAGCCATTTATCAGCAGTAATTTCAGCAGCGTTTCTTTCGACAGATCTTAATCTGGAGTGAGCATATTGTAAGTATGGACCAGTGTCACCTTCGAAAGAAAGCATTCTTTCCCACTTAAATTCGTAGTTGTTAATACGCTTACCTTGCATATCTTGAATCATGACAGCAGAGATACCGACTAAATCAGCAACTTCTTCTGGCCTCTCAATTTGAGCGTATTTGACTTCATTCGTCTTCATAACATCATGCATTTTTTCCTTTGTTTCTTCCAAAATGTTATCTAAGAAAACGACAGTACCCTTTCTAGTAGACATACCTTGAACCATACCAAAATTGACGTGTTGTAGTCTGTCGGCCCAATCGAAACCCATTTGCTTTAAGATTTCAAAAAATTGGGCAGTGTGTAAATCTTGTTGAGAGGCGATAACGTAAATCATCTTGTCAAACTGGTACTTTTCGTAACGATCCATAGCAGCACCGACATCTCTAGTTAGGTATAAAGTAGTACCATCAGACTTTTGAACAATAGTCTTACCCAGCTTTTTGTTGAACTTGGTTAAGTCAATTAAAGTGGCGCCCTTATCTTCGTGGGTTAAGCCCTTTTCTTTAAACATTTCTAAGGCCTTGTTCATAGATTCCTTAGAAACTTGGGACTCGCCAGAGTAAACATCGTACTTGATGTTTAATCTGGCATAGGTGTCAATGTACTTTTCGATGGATAATTCACGGAATCTCTTCCAAATCTTTAAAGCGTCAGCATCACCATCTTCCATTCTCTTGAAATAGGCACGAGCCATACCGTTGGTAGATTCTTCTAATGGGATTGAATCACCTTCTTCCTCGATATCTTTGTTGATCTTAACGTAAACTTCGAATAAGTGGTGGATTGGATCCTTGGCTAATTGTTCTTCACTACCGTATCTTTCAAAACCGACAGCTAATAAACCAAATTGCTTACCCCAGTCACCTAAGTAATTCATTCTAATAACTTCCCAACCTAACTTTTCGTAAAGGTTAGCTAAGAAACCACCAATAATAGTCGATCTTAAGTGACCAGCGTGGAAAGGCTTTGCAATGTTTGGAGAAGAGAATTCAATGATGACTTTTTTGTTATCAACTAGCTTACAGGAACCATAATTTTCCTTTCTAGTTAAAATATCTGGAATAACAATTTTGCATAAAAATTGTGGGTTGAAGAAAAATTGTAAGAATGGACCGTTCGCTTCAACCTTGCTTAAAAACTCACCTAAGGGGAACTTTTCAGCCCATTCAGTTGCCAAATCCTTTGGGTTGGCACCCTTGATTCTTAATCTTGGAATTGGAATTAGCAAGTCACCTCTCTCTGGGGTGTTAGTCCATTCTAGAGCTGGAAAAATTAATGCAGTATCGACACCAGAGATCTTGGCCAACTCTTCAGTGATGTAATCTCTCATAACGTCAACAACATTAACATCTGGGTGAGACCCTTCAAAGGTCTTTGGACTGACGATAGACAACTTTTCTAATTGAGTAGTGATATTTTCAGTGGTCATTTTTGGTTTATTGACTGTTGGTACACTATCCCAATTTGTAGTAAGTGACTGACTGGTTGATTTTTATTTTATCGATGACCTCCTCGAGTAAGCTTCCGAAAATTTTTCAAAAAAAAACTCAGAAAAAAAGTGTCATAGTCACAAAACAGAATACAAAAGATCACAATAAACGAATACAAATATATTCTCAAATTAGAGAGCATAGGGTGAAAGAATTATACATGTAGTTCTCTGTGTTGGACATCTGATAAGTGGTTGTTTCCTTGTCTAAGGAAAGTTTTGCATTATTCTTGCAAATTCTGAACTTTCAATAAATTTAGGGTTTGATAACGAGAATACCAAATAAAACGGCTAAATGTTGTGGATTATTACATTAATAGACATTAAAAGACATAATATAAAAATATAGATATTAGGAAAGATGGAATCATATATAAGAAACTTATTTCTTGAAGGAGAACATTCTCTTGTACATTGGAGTGTCATCGTGGTTCAATGCGTCATTGTCATAATCGGCACCTCTTCTAGAAGGTGGAATCCATTGGGTAGATTTCCATGGTAAGGTACCTTCTTCCCACATGGTGTTGACTTCTTCCAAAGATAGACCCTTGGTTTCTGGAACAAATAAGAAAACGTAGAAGAATGAGAAACATAGACAACCCATGAAAACATAACCGTAGTAAAAATTAATGGCATTTGTAATAAATGGAGTGAAGAAACCAATTAAGAAACCCCACATCCAGTTACAACCTTGAGCCAAAGACATACATTTGGACTTGACTCTCAATGGGAAAGTTTCAGCGTTAATAACGAAAGCTAATGGAGCCCATGTTGTAGCAAAGCAGAATAAGTAGAAACATGTGAAACAAATCATACAGTTACCAGCACCCTTGGAGGTTGGGCCATTTTGACCGTGTGGCCATAATCTAGTAACACCGACAGAAGCGAAAACGACGAAACAAGCAGTCATTGTAGCAGAACCCCATAATAAACATCTACGACGACCAAATCTTTCAACAATGAAAATACCAGCGAAAGTAGAAGCAAAGTTAACAATACCTAACACAATAGAAGTTTCAAAAGAATCAGCCAAACCAACAGCCTTGAAGACAGTGGTACCATAGTAGAAGAAATAGTTATCACCAGTAAGTTGTTGTAAGGATTGAATCATACAACCCATAACAACTCTTTGGAAAATCTTAGTCTTAGTGTTAAATAATTCACCCCAGGAGGCAGAACCAGCTAATCTTTCAGCTTCAACACCGGCTTGTAAATGTTCTAATTCAGCTTGAACAGCTGGGTCTTCAGCATTCAACTTGTTTGAAACACAAATAGATTTCTTGGCTTCTTCCAGTCTGTTCTTTTCGATTAAGAAACGTGGGGATTCTGGAACGAATGTCATACCACCAATCATAAGCAAGGCCCAGGCGAAACCTAACCCTAATGGAACTCTCCATTGAACAGAGTTGGTGTAGTTCTTAGTACCGAAGTTAGTACAGTAACCTAAGAAAATACCTAAGGTAATCATCAATTGGTAACAAGCAACTAAAGTACCTCTCAAGTGCTTTGGAGAAACTTCAGAGATTAACATTGGAGATAAAACAGCAATACCACCAACACCTAAACCAGAGATAATTCTACCGATGAAGTACTGGTACCATTTGTTAATGGAAGCAATGGAAATAATAATACCAATAATGTAAATGACAACGACAATAATTAAACCTAACTTTGGACCGTACATATCACCAGCCTTAGCTAAAATAATACCACCGATAGCACAACCAATGTTGAAAATAGCAACAATTAAACCCATTCTAACCTTAGATAAGTAGTGACCACCATCGTGCTTCTTTTGACCAAATCTTCTAATGAAATCAGTTTGGTTAACGAAACCAGAAATGGTACCAGTATCCCAACCGAAAACGAAACCACCGAAAGCAACCATACAACAACAGATAGAAATAGTTACATAAGCGCCACCGGCTTTTTTTGGAATTTCTGGAGGGTTTACCATATTTTCATCTTCATCAAAATCTTTCAAGTCATCTCTCTCCGCCTTATTTGAAGGAGTATGAGATAAAGATTGAGAAGGAGTTGGACTGTCGTGAAGTTCATGATGGACATCCATACTTGGAGAATTTTGATCAATTTCAGACATTACCTTTTATTCTTCTTTGTGTGGAGAACAAATTAATGTCGGTTGGTCTATTATAAAATTATAAAAAATATAATGAAGGATGGAAGACTTATGATGAGATCCCCAGATTATTTGTGTCCTTTATATATTCCAGAATTTATTTTTTGGAAGATGTGAAATTAATACAATATAATTGATAATTCCTTCGGTTGTATTTACCCGTAGAGATAAGTGAGCTGTTTTTTATTACCATATTTTTTCCTTCATGTTAGTTCCTATTGTCTTTGAAGGGTCAGGAAAAACTTTGATTGTTGTAGGCAGTTATCTAAGCATCGTGTCCTTGTGTGACGGGATAATTTTTCCGAACAAAAGAATGAAAACCAACACAATTCAAATATTGGCGTTTGAGATATTTTCTGAAAGCTAGGTAAGTGTGTAGGAAGAAGCACGTCATGTTAGAATTACAGAGTTGCCTCTAAGACCCCCAGTTTTTCATCAGATTAGTATCGACTGTGGCGTATTCCCCATATTTTATAGCATATTGGACAGTAAATAGCTCTACAATAAACTTATGCACAACATAGCTGATAGTAAATATGTGACAGTGAAGCAGCTCCACTTTTAGAATGCAAAACTTGAAGTATATCCTTACCAAACTTTGGGGTAGATAGGTAAAGGAAATTAATCCAATATACGTTCTAAATTTCAATTCAATAATTATGATATTTTCATTGCTCCTGAATAGTATCATCGTAAATAGAGCGAGTATTATATCGGAAGAATACGTTGGAAAATAACTGGTCCATGTCTACATATCTCAGTAAATTCTGAATTGCCCCGGGGAAATTATTCTATAATAGTGGGGAAATGGTTGTTAAGGGGCACCAAAAAGTGGGGTCGTTTTTTGACAATAATTGATGCTTGCATTGGATACCAGCTGTCATTCAACAAAAACGAAGTTTAAGGTTAGTATATTATTCCGAGAGCGGGAATTCGATGAGACACTTGTTTATCCGAGTAAAAAAATCGCGTTATTTCGCCGTCAATATTTAGAAATGGCCGCGGAGAGAAGGAAGTTTCTCCGAGATTAAGATCTCGGTAAATAATTTTACCGAGCATCGCGTGGCGCGGAACATATGTCAGAGTAACCGCATTTTAAGAGATTGCAATCCTTAAATCGTTCGATAGGATGGTCATAAAAGAAAGCAAAACAAAAACGATTCGTTTGTTGGGCACAATCTGGTGTTAGGGAAGATCATGAAGTAATTAAAACATTCATAAATCTATAGCTAACATATTGAAGCATTACAATTTGGAAAAAAACGTAGCTCAGAAAGCAAAAAATGTTGTACCTGGATTTACGATTATGTTTCAATTCCAAACTATTAATTTAAACACAAGCATCAATGGCATTTAATTACAACGAATCAAATACCAGAAATAAGTTTCTTTCTTGGATTGTAGAAGACATTTCAGTATTTTTTTTTCCTTTATCTTGCCGTTTATGTAGGTTCACAGTTTTTATATAATTTCAATTAGGTCCTACCTGATGCATTTGTTTATATTTAAAATAATTTTTCTTTTTGTTTACACATTCGAATCTAAATTGGAAGCTGGCAATAGTGCATTTCCTACTTCGCATTATCGATAAATCAGATACCTGTGGAGTAGCAAGTGTTACCTATTTTCTAATCCATTTTTTTTTATGCTTCTCAAATTTAAAATATTACTTTTGTAGCAAGAATTGTTTATATATTCTAGTATATTTAGTTTTAATTTTAAAGTTTCCATTTTCTTGCGTTTATTATTCTAAAATTTCCGCGGTTCAACACATACCATTATATCAATAAAAAAACATTTATTAAACCATAAACCATATGTATATATTAAAAAATTGATATTGACTAGCTTCTGTTAAACATTCTCTTATACACTGGAACATCATCGTGGTTCAATGCATCAGCATCGTATTCAGCACCTCTCTTAGATGGTGGAACCCACTCAGCAGACTTCCATGGCAAGGTACCTTCTTCCCACATGGTGTTAACTTCTTCCAAAGTTAACCCCTTAGTTTCTGGAATAACAAAGAAGCCATAAAAGAATGAGAAACATAAACAGCCCATAAAAACATAACCATAGTAGAATCTGATGGCCCCCGTAATGAATGGAGTAAAGAAACCAATTAAGAACCCCCATATCCAGTTGCAAGCCTGAGAAATGGACATGCACTTACCTTTCACTCTCAATGGGAAAGTTTCAGAGTTAATGACAAAGACCAAAGGTGCCCATGTTGAAGCGAAACAGAAAATGAAGAAACAGGCAAAAACAATCATACAGTTACCAGCACCCTTGGACGAATAGCCACTATCCTTACCGTTTGGCCATAATCTAGTAACACCGACAGAAGCAAAGACAACCATACAGGCAGTCATAGTTGCGGAACCAAATAGGATACCTTTACGACGACCAAACTTTTCAACTGCATAAATACCAAAAAAGGTAGAAGCAAAGTTAACAATACCTAAAACAATCGAAGTTTCGAAGGAATCCTTTAAACCAACAGCGTTAAATATAGTAGTACCATAGTAAAAGAAATAGTTACAGCCAGTCAACTGTTGCAAAGATTGAATCATACAACCCATGAATAAACGTTGGAAAATTTTAGTCTTGGTAGAGAATAATTCACCCCAGGAGGCAGAGCCAGCTAACCGTTCACTTTCAATACCGCTTTGTAATAATTCAAATTCAGCTTGCACAGAGGGATCATCAATAGATAATTTATTCGAAATAGCAATGGAACGCTTTGCATCTTCTAATCTACCAACTTCAATCAAGTAACGTGGGGATTCTGGAACAAAGGACATACCACCAATCATAAGCAAAGCCCAAGCAAAACCTAAACCTAATGGAACTCTCCATTGAACAGAGTTGGAATAGTTCTTGGTACCGTAGTTAGTACAGTAACCTAAGAAGATACCGAAAGTGACCATTAATTGATAACAAGCGACTAAAGTGCCTCTTAAATGTTTTGGGGAAACTTCAGAAATAAGCATAGGACACAATACAGCAATACCACCAACACCTAAACCAGAGATAATTCTACCGATGAAGTACTGGTACCATTTGTTTATTGAGGCAATGCATATAACTGTGCCGATGATATAAATAATACCGATTAGAACTAAACCAATTTTACGACCATACATATCACCAGCCTTAGCTAAAATAATACCACCAAAAGCACATCCAATATTAAAAATAGCTACAATTAATCCAGTTCTGACTTCAGAAAGATAGGGTATGTCATTTCGGTTTCTTTGACCAAATCGTCTCACAAAATCTTTTTGATTAACAAAACCTGAGATAGTACCAGTATCCCAACCAAAAATGAAACCACCAAAGGCAATCATGACACAGTTTATACAAACAGTGATATAAGCGGAAGCTGTTTTTTTTGGCATTTCAATTGGTAAATCCACACTACACTCATCGCTCCTATCTTTCAACTCTTCCCTATCTTCTTTATGAGAAGGAGTTGACATATTTGAATGAATTTCTGGGGACTCATCTAATTCAGTTGGTTGGATATTGTTACCTAATTTAGTTCTAAACATTTTTGTTTCTTGCATCATTTGAAAAAGATTAGCTATTCGTGACGCTTTATAGAAATATTTTTAATGATGGTTTTAACAAGCAGAAGAGTATTGAAAGATATCACAGAATATATTTAAAAATATTCGTTTGAAGCACCCATATTTATAGCAGTTACTTCAAATTTTTAAAGACGTTAAAACATAAGTATTTTGCAACCTCCCTGAAATTTTTAACAATACACTTAGGGTATCCTTTGGAATACTGTAGAAACAAAAATCATGAAACTGTTAAATTTTAAAATGATTTGAGCACGGTTCGTTTCTCTTGGTTGGTTTAAGGCCCTCCGAAGTAATAGCTAGTGGCAATATAATTTGATCAGAATCAAAACCAGGAACAATATTTCCCGTTACGAAAGAAATACATCTCCTGCATACTGGTTAATCATCTTTTTTATTGGTAGATCCTCTAATAATTATTCTAGGGACCTATTTTACCTAGGTCAGATTATTATGTAAATGTTACAAATCAAATAATTATGTGTGATAGTTTAAAACTAAAAAATAAACTTTAAATTATAGACATCAGTAACCTCTAAAGAATTATTCCTCGACCAATTAACATGTGTTCGCTCAAAGCAAATATGAAGTTTAATAACAATAATTTTCTATATCTGAGCAGCTGCATACCCCCTAAAACAATCTTAATGTGGTGATATTAGTGTATGGAAATTTACTTCTGAAACATCAACAAAAGAAATATATTTCTTCTACATTTGATATGAGGGGGCAAAAACAGTCGAGAAACAATAGGTATATTTGGCTTTAAGCAACTTCATATTGAGTCGCTAGTTAAATCCCGAAGATTCTGGGGTAAACTGAAAACAATAGTGAAGATTGTGGAGTCACTTCGGATTTATCACTTCCGTTGCAATTAGTTCCCCCTTAAAGTGTGACTAAAATTGGCCCTTTGAAAACAACTACGCACTGATAATCAAACAAAAGAATAGTTCGATTTAATTTGCAACCTCTGAGCTTTCGTATTTAATCAATTTAAAATCTTGATGGGAAGAGTTTCCAATCAAGATTTTAAATTTTCAACGTTCCTTCGGCATCTATTGTTTTCCAAAAAAAAAAATACACTAACTTTTACGGTAAAATATTTATGAAAGATTAATTCAGATTTTCAGTCATTACCTACCAATTCGAAAAAGAAAATCAGAAATGTTCATCTAAGGCATATGTATTTCTTCACAATTTCCAATACTCCGAAAAAAAGAAGTTTGTTCTAAATGACACTTGACGTTTTCACGGATTCGTTAATATACATGGATGAGAAAAGAAAACACTTAACCATATGAGTAACATTTTCACCGTCCATATTATAGAAATCACATATTAAATAACTTTTCGAACCTGCCTATCAGCAATTTTACCTTTTCTCGGTCTTAAATTCTAAAAATAACAATCTACTGGCCACCAGAAAGAATTTGGGGATACATATACAGATAAGCAAACGTTTTTCTTTTTAGTTGCAAGTAAGGTAAGCACAGTGTACATCTAAACATTATAACTCTAGGCAACCCCAAAAATGAATTACAAAACGTAGTTTTACCCAAATGGAGTAATATCGTTGCAGAAATACTAGCTGGAAAAATAATTTTAGAGCTACTTTATTAAAATGAGATATGTCATTGATAAACTGCACATCACAAGCATTGCTCATGGGACCATTGTACAACTCCCAAACCCAATGTAGGGGTCATTCAGTACACTACAACACTGCATTATGCGTGTAATTCAAGGAAGCGCTACAGTAACGTATGCTTATATTCAATGAAGTATGGTTACTTTCATCGTCAGAAAGTATGAGTTATCAATAGTTATTTTGATGTAACGGAATTTCTAACAGATTTTGTTGTGATTAGTTTATTTTCCAATGAACTTTGACTAATTTCAAGAAAAGATCAATTTGAAAGATTCAAGGAAATTAAAGTTTCTTAAAAGCTGTCTGAATGACTAGATTATCAAGAGTTCCCTAGACCCAGTGCCGGGAAGAATTTTCTATTAATTTCCACATTAACTTGTAGTAAATCTGCATAACAATATTTTTATCTAAACCACACGCGTAATTTCTATAAGAGTTTTCTCGAACAATTTAAATCAAAACATCCTCCTTTTTCAAGTTAGATATTGTTTAATTATTTCAACGTAATGGTATTCACTTTTTATGAAATTTCATATCAAATGTTAGGTTTGATTAATCCCTGTCTCTGGCTGCGCTTTGGCCCATTAGATTTTTCCTTTTTTTTTTACCATGGCACAATCTCGTTAGGTAACCATCAGATGGTTGTAATAATTCGAGATTCGGCCGAAATTTCGGCCGAAATGTGTTGAAAACAATATAACAACAGTTTTACCGACGGAAAAATACTGACGTTAAAGCAAAACGAGAATTAGTCTTCTTTGCCAAAACAAAAAAATTATGCATAAATATATCAATTAAAAAAATGTTTTGATATTTATGTATACTTATATAAATTTATGGGGCATAGGGACATAAAAATTAAATTATATTATATTAGAGCTTGTTTGAAGCTTATTTCTTGAAGGAGAACATTCTCTTGTACATTGGAACATCATCGTGGTTCAATGCATCAGCATCGTATTCAGCACCTCTCTTAGAT
>JAJMCG010000233.1:0-11299 GCA_030572895.1 Jamesozyma jinghongensis
AGTTACGATCCGAACCGATTAACATTAATATATAACTATATTAATACCCGCGCTTCCACTCTGAACACCTCCGACCCAATCCGACTACATCCGTAATAATACCAGATTAGATTACAATACTTTTTGTTGCACATTGGATCTAAGATTATAAACATGAACAACGGTTCGCAGAAAATTTAGTGCAAGCTGAAGCACAAGGATGAATAATATATGTCAAAATTATTAGGTATATTCCTAATAATTTTGACATATACAAATCAAAATAAAACCTTTAGAATAAAAATGGAATCCAAACAATTACAGAATAATTATTATGAACTTCGGGATCAATTCTTAGAAAAAAATTATGTATCGTATTAAAAATTAAATTATTTTCAGGGATCACTGTTTTCCTTTATTTATTTTTTTTTAAGCACAAGTTTTATATTCATACATGTGAAAGTGAAAAAAAATTCTGTTTTTTAAGATTTAAAATTATCGATGTAGAGACAACATCTAAGATAATACCTTGTAGTTGAGCATGATTGGCTTTATAGCTAGACGTGATAGATGTCATTTCAAATAGTGAATAATATACAAATAAATCTTCTTCTTCTTTTTAATATACAAAAATAAAATATTCATAAAGTGTGATATTTTAATATTTGATTGTCGTTATTTTCTGCAATTCATATACGTTTCAATTTGGACAGTTTAATATACTTCACAGATGAACCAGTAGCACTCCGATGTTGTTGTACAAGCCTATTCAATTATAAGTGAAAATTTTTACCATCTGTCATTTTTATTGTTTCAGATGTAAATTTTCCATGCTCTAATATTCTTGCACTAACCATCCTAAAAATGTTAGGGTTCAACAACAACCAATATAGATAGGACACAGCCCTCACTAAGGTTGATCTAAATTATGCAGTTTGGAATTTGATTAGAAATATTAAAACAAATTTTGGTTGGAACCTCAAAGGTTCACATTATTACTCTCTGTTCTGGTTTAAACGCATTTGGAGCCTTTTTCTTCAGTTGTATAAAACTTTGCAATATATCTTTTAAAAAACCGAATCTATATTCTCCGATTTTGTTTAAAGATATATGAAGTTAATTCTTCTTCTCCTTATCTTACTTGAAAAGCAATCTCATTCGTTAAAATAAAGGATTAGTATATACTTTATACATTAAAATAGAATAATGAGCTCGCTCATTGATCTTTCTTCGGCGGATTTCTTATCAGCCCAATCTTTTTTGAAACCTTTAACATGGACTCCAACATTTTCATATCTGTTTCACCACTTGCCATAAAATCGAAAAGGAAACAAGATTTTGTGTAGTTCAATAACTTTAATATGAAAATCCCAATTGCGCCTTCATTCCATTGTTTCTTATGAGCTAGGAAATCTCTTAAAGTATTTATAGTATCAAGATTCTCTAAATGAACAACATAAAATTCAATTTGAGAATTATTATCAATGTCAGAATCCCCATCTGGTTGCTTAATTTCAAATTTAAATTTAAGAATGTTAATGAAAACATTTGTATTTTCTCTAGGTACCATCTCAGTCGATAAACTCTCAGAACTAGTTAATGACATAACGTTTGAATTCAAAGTAATTGAATTGTTCTCTCTAATTTTGAAGGCTCTATTTTCATTGCCATACTTTTCGTTATTCAAACTTAATTCTTGATACGTTATGTTGTATTTTTTCAGATAAGATTTTGATATCAAACCTAAAAACATTGTTTTGAATGTCTCCCAAGGTTTCTTCGAGACTGCAAATATATTAAAATTTTCATGATTTATTAGGCACATATCAAAATATATTTTACATTCATTTGCCATTATATCTTTCAATTCAAACTTATCTTCTGAAAGTAATCTACTGAATTCGTATGATATAGTATTATTATTAGAAGATCCAGAAATAATATGATGCTCATAGTCATATGAATACGGATAGTCTTCTTTTCCAATTTTCTTTTTCTCACCTTTTGCGATATAGGCGAATGATCTTATGTGTCCCTTTAACTCGTCAATTCTATTTTCCAACTTTCTTCTCCCGTTTGTTTCATCTTGCAATCTAATGTAATGCGCTCTCAAATTTTCATCCTCTAAACGCTGCATTTCTTGAATGACATGATACTCTTGTTCGACTTCGCTTAAGCGAGTTGTAACGTTTTGATATCTTTGTTCAGGAAGTAAAATTTGATTTTCATGAATATCCAATTTCTCTTGCAAAGTTGCATTTTTAGCTTCTAAATCTTCACATTTAGTAATTAATTTTTCAATCTGAGATTTAGTAGCTGCTACTTCTTCAGACGACTCTTTCTTCTTTTCTTCCTGTTTTGATTGTTCTTTCTTTAACGTTTCAAAAGAATCTATTTGGCTTATTTTCAAATCTCCAAACTCATTTTTCAATTTAATATTATATGCAGTAGAAATTTCTTTATTAGATAAACTTAAATCAATTAGTTCTTGATTTAATCTTTTTATTTCTGTAGTAAAATTGTTAATTTCTTCCAGCAGTTCATCTTTTGGTCTGATACGGTCTAATTCCTCTATTTCATGTTCGGCATCCGTCTTTAATTTCTTCAGTTCTTTTTCGAATTCGTTATTGATCTCTTTAATCTTTTCCTCATATTTCATTTCTATTTCTGTAATTTCTATTTTAGATGCTTTCTCAATACTCTGGAAAACCTCATGATAAGAGGATATATCTGCTTGATGTTTATCCATCTGTTTATTGCTTCTACTAATCATAGCTTTTCTTTTAGAAATTTTGTATATTATATCAGGGATATCCCTGTTTTGGAGTCTTTGAATTTCTCTATCATATTTTAGAATAATATGTTGAAGATTTCTCGAATTCTTTGTGTGTTTAGCCTCATCTCTTTTTTGTTGTGCAATCGCAACCACAGTTTTCTTCTTTAAAAAGGATTGAAATTTTAACTTCTTATTCACATTTCTGTGAGGGTACGAGCTATTTGTAATATCATGAAGGGAATCGATTAATCCGTCCGCAACAAGAGGTCTTTTTTGATGTAGTATAATATTCTCATCAGTCATTTGTTGTCCTTTCCTAAAATAAATCAAATATCAGGAAATAGATGTATAGTAGTCAAGATCTCTTAACTCTTGTATTGTATTTTATTGTTCCTTTAATTGGTTTATGTTTCCTCTTAGGCTTAACTCTGGGAGAGGTACACTATGGTCTTGGAAACATCAACTTTTTATTTATTTACTATCACATTTTTGAAATTTCCCGAAGTAGAAAATGCAAAGTGATCGCCAAACACGAGAACATTAAAATGACTGAGTAATGACAGTGAAAAATGGTAGTTCTTTGAAAACCTACATATCCCAAAAATTAGAATATCTCCTTCAATATTCAATTTTTTTAATATCTATTGTTTTGATTGGAAATAGTTCAAATTGGAATTATATAAGTAGACCACACACTTTGAAATTGTTTGGGGCGCATACCAAAGTGTATTAAGCAAGATAATAGCAATAACTATTTACACAATATATCTTACTCCTTCAATGATAGTTCGCTCTTAATTCGGTCATTCATGGAGTTAATAATAGAGAAATTTGACGGACGCGTTGCAGTACACCGATTTATCGACTAACTTGTTATTTTACATCTATTTAAAGTCATTATTGCTAACATTTCTAGTCATTTGTGGGAGAGCGACTCTTATGCCATCAATATCTTTCGACATCTTAACTTGACAACCCAACCTACTAGTTTCGGTTAACCCATATGCCAAATCCAACATATCATTCTCATCATCGGTCGGTTCAGGAATAGCGTCATAGTAATCTGGATCGACAATTACATGGCAGGTAGAACATGCACATGAACCACCACATGCACCTTCCATATCTAAATTATGACCTTGTGCGATATCTAGAAGAGTCTCACCTTCACTAACTTCAAATGTCTTTTGTTTACCATCCTTCTCAATGAACGTAACCTTCAATTCCTCACCTGGATTTGGCTTTTTTAAATGACCGTGTTTTAGAATTGTAGATGTGGAAAAGTTCAGACTCTGGGTCATTGAAATCTTCAATGAATGACCATAAATCATCCGATCTGATTTGGATGAAACCTTTAAAATATTTGAAATTGGATTCACTATCGCTGGAATTTTTAATAAATGAATACTGTTTCTCCTTAGTATGCTACTTGAGCTCAGGCTCCTTATCATGTTGTTCTTTTGATGTCGATATGACTATTTTATTTACAGGAATAGTTTAAGTTTTGAAACAATAATAATTATAGTAATAGTATTGAAACAGTAGGTTATCTCTATTGTTGCTTTATTTTTGAATTATTAAGCTTCTTCAAATAATTTTATTTAAATAGTTGCGTGTTATAGGAATTAAAAGCTTACAAATAAAGGAATTCGACTCTTTTTTTAATGGTTGATTCTCCGCGGACACGGGTTTTACTTACGGAACCCATGATTTTAATTTGGCAAAAAAATGGGTGTCATGTTTGGGTTGAACTTCATATACAACACCATTGTATTTCAATCAATTAAAACCTTGAAACAACAGTGGCTACGTATTATAACAGAAGTAATCATAAATTTGGCATTAAGTAACATATAAATCATATAAAAGCATGGTTGAATACACCAAATAGGTATTCATTACATGTGGCATGCAAGTTCAGGGTGGACATTGATATCAGGATTACAAGATAATTTCTCCATTTGCTCCCTCAATCTGCCAATAACTGCTGCTTCGTCATTATGTTCAGCATTACCACCAAGATAAGCAGTAACTGGAAGTTCAGGTTCATGGGCAGCAACCTCTAACTTGACCTTCTCAATATCAGCGAGAGACTTAGAGCTCTTTCTGAAAGATTGTCTCTTTAAGGATGGAGCGCCATTTTCGTATTTTATTGGAGTTTTAGTGTTGCCCTCTACAAATGTTCTAGTACCAACATCGTTAATCAATTTACCAACTAAGGAAGTCCAACCACATTGGTGAGAAGCACCTAAACCTCTACCTGTGTCACCGTCGAAGTATTCATAAAAAGTAGTGTAATCCTTGAAATGTGGATCCTTAGATAATAAATCTAATTCAGTACCAGCAAAAATTGGAAGATGATCAGTACCCTTCTTTGGTAAAAACAACTTAATCATACGAGCAGCTAATTCATCAGCAACTTCAGATAAAGTTAAATAGGTACCGGAGCCAACTGGACATTCAACCTTGAATTCGTCACCATAGTACAGGTGCATTCTTTGCAGAGACTCAATGATTAAGAAACTAGTAGAGAACCAAATTGGACCTCTCCAGTTCGAATTACCACCGAACATACCAGAGTCAGATTCACCTGGTAAGTACTTGATTGAATATTCCGTTCCATGGACATTCATGCTAAATGGATGAGCCTCATGGTACTTAGATAAAGATCTAATACCATAGTCAGATAAGAATTCATCCTCATCTAACATTCTTGTTAAAATTGCTTCTAATCTTTCCTTAGTAACCAAAGAAAGTAGAACTCTCTCACCAATACCAGTAGCAGAGGAAGCAATATTTCTACCAAACATCTCTCTTCTGTTATTAAAGAACCAATCAACACGCTTCTTGAAACTTGGTAAGCTTCTAACGACATCTGAATCTAAGGTCATAGAGGCATACATTGGGATTAAACCAACCAATGATCTAATTGGTAATTGTTGCTTGTTCGAACCACCCCATGAGATAGCATCATAATAGAACTTATCGTCATCGTTCCATAAACTTTGCTTGATAACCTTTCTAATCTCACCACCAGAGTTATCAATTTCGTGAACATAAGACATGTTGTCACTAATTAAGATGAAATGCTCAAAGAATTTAGAGGCAATATCTTCGTAAACCGGGTTTTCTTTAGCCAATTCTAAAGCCATATTCAACATTTGCAAGGCAAAGAAAGCCATCCAACCAGTGGCATCAGCTTGCTCCAAAGTACCACCAGTTGGGATTGGTTCAGATCTGTTAAAGATACCGATGTTATCTAAACCTAAGAAACCACCTTCGAATAGGTTCTTATCGGAGGCATCTTTACGGTTAACCCACCAAGTAAAGTTCAATAATAACTTTTGGAAGACACGCTCCAAGAAGACACGATCAGATCTACCGTACATTTCTTCTTCAATCTTGAATACACGGTAGGTAGCCCAAGCATGAACTGGAGGGTTAACATCGTTAAAGTTCCATTCGTAAGCTGGGATTTGACCATTTGGATGCATGTACCATTCTCTGGTTAATAAATCAAGTTGCCTTTTAGCAAATGCAGGATCAATCATAGATATTGGAACACAATGGAAGGCAGTATCCCAGGAGGCAAAAAATGGATATTCCCACTTATCTGGCATAGACAAAATATCTTCGATGTAAAGATGTTGCCAATTAGAGTTTCTACCATTAGCTCTGTTTGTTGGTGGTGTTGGTTTAATGGATGGATCACCATTATACCATTCATTAAAGGTGAAGTTGTAGAATTGCTTAGTCCATAACAAACCTGCGAAAGATTGTCTTTGAATGGATCTTAATTCATCGCTAATTGGCAATGGGTTAATTCTCCAGTAGAAGTTATCAGCTTCTTCCTTACGATTGTCAAAAATGGTATCGAATAAATCTTCGTCAAGTAGATATTGATTGTCAACCTTTAGAACTTCGGCAGATTCATCGGAAAATTTGTATCTAATGGTGACACATTCTCCTGGTGGAATGTTTGGGAAGTAGTAGTCAGCAGCAGCCTTAGTACCTTCGTTTTCTGGGTTGACAGTACCTTCAGTATTGTTATGAACGATGTATTCTTCAATGGCATCCTTACAGTATGGGTATGGATTCTTTGGAGAATTGTACAACTTCTTCAAGTTTGGTTCGTTTTCAGTAAATAATAACTTTGGAGAAATATCATTGTTAATGGAACCATCCTTGTTAAAACCTGGAGATGGTTGGAAAAACATTTTGTGAATACCATATCTATCATTACTGACAGTGATCATGTTTTCAGTCTCCTTGTCTCTACGCAAACTTGGTTTGTTCTTCAAATTAGAATCCCAAGCCCATGTGTTTCTAAAGAATACTTGTGGGGTAACGTGTAATTCACCAGAGTTGATTTTACTTCTATTATAGATAGTGATTCTAAAGTTCAAGTCACCTGGACTATCATCACCCTTAGCCATTTCGAAGAAAACATCAAAGTATGGGGAGTCACCGGTGGACTTTTCCCTAAAGTATCCATCCATATCTTGAATTTCGAACTCTAAATCTTGGTAACCTCTCTTTGCATTTTCCTCCTTTAACTCTTCGTATGGGAAAGGCTTCATGAATGGGTACTTGTAAAGAGCCTTCATGTAAGAATGGGTTGGAGTGTTATCTAAGTAGTAATACAATTCCTTGACATCCTCACCATGATTACCTTGATGACCAGTTAAACCGAATAACCTTTCTTTCAATCTACAATCTTTACCATTCCAAAGAGCCAAATTCATACAGACCAGTTGCTTGTTGTCCGAGACACCGAATAAACCATCTTCACCCCATCTGAACACTCTAGCATTAGCTTGCTCGAAGGGAAATGATGCCCAAGCATCACCATCAGGGGAGTAATCCTCACGGACAGTAGCCCAGGATCTTTCTGATAGGTATGGACCCCAACGGTACCAATACCTTTCATGCTTCCTGTTTTGTTCTAATCTCTTTTCTTCGATAGTTGAACCAATTAAATCCTTCTTTAATTCATTCATCGTTGTCAGTTTGTCACCTTTCGTAACATAAACCTACATCTAAAAGTTTCAAGACCTGTCATATATATAGTACGTCAAGAAACTCTCCAGCACCTAACGGTGTTACATAAGCTTTTTATTGGATTTCTCATCCCACTGGATATTGACAGTGATTGCCCCCTTTTTCAAGTTGCATATGTATTTCAGCGGAGTTAAATTGAAGGGGGAATTGAACTTCACGGAAGCGAAAATTTCCCATTTCTGTTCATTTTAATTGGAAGTCTAAGGGAGAATGCTTCCAGGTGTAGGGACGGAGACCAATCTGTGGGTAAACTAATCCTAAAGGGTTTCTATCCGCATGGTAGGTGCATAGTAACCGGTTGACATTCGACAGGATGCTATCGGCACTCAAGCAGTTCAAAATAATTTTACCCTTTTATTCCCTCTTATATAACGTCATTTATCTTCTAGAAGGTTTTATTATGATTTGCAGGGGAGTGCTTGTACCGGTATAGGAGTATTAAAGTCTCGCTGAAAGCTTGTCAGATAAATATGTGTCCCCCTATACAATGATCATATTTACTTTAAGGTCGTGTCATTCATCAATGAGAGTTCTTGGAATTTCTATTTAGTTAGGGAATTATCGCAATAATATACATAGAGATTTCATAAAGAAATGTAGATATCGGATGCCTTCTACCAAACCAATTTTAATGAAAATTGAGCCAAAAAAAGCATTTGAAGGCTAGATTCCTTTCATCTCGGCATAGTTTTCCCTTTTTTGGTTGGATCAATTGTTTTTTTTTTAAACAATAATCAATTAAATGACATTATTGTTAATTCCAGAGAAAAAGTTTTTCCCGTTCGGATTTACAATGCAGTTCAGCAAAACTGTTTACTAAAAGAATAATAGGGAATATTGTAACTGTAAATATAGATTCAAAAATGCCCATTGGCCATTAAGCAAATTGTCTAATTCGTTGAATGGAAACATAGACCTAAATGGAAATCTTAAAAAAACGTGTATGTTCTTTGTTTGAATGTATTGTTTCAAATAGTTTTGTGCACGATTGTCGGATTAGGTCATTAAATACACGTGGTACTCCTTTGAGGTATTATATTCATTCATAGAAGCACGTTGTTCATCTTTCCGTTGCTTCGAAATAATTAATGTTCCAGATGGGGAAGGGATCGCATTTCAAACTATGACGAAAAAACGCGTGGTAATCCCAGATAGGATAAAGCAAACCAGCAATTGGCGATGTATGAGAAAAACAACAACAACAGACTGTATAATGCGAAAATGAATTTATGAATATTGAATCTATGCGATTATTGTGCTATAAAATTTTATATGGAGAGTTTATTATGTAAATTTTTCTGTTTAAATTAAATCATTAATGGTGATGCCACTGAGGACAAATGCTACGTTTGTTAACTTGTTAGTTATATTTTTTTTCTAGTTTGTGTTGTGTATGATTGATTATTTGTTATACTGAAGATAACCATAATCTGTAGTTTTGTTGAGCAACATTAGCGAACGTATCTTGACTGGAGGAATCTAATGAGATATCTTTGTATTGAGAGTCAACGGTATCATTGATTTCATTGTAATACTGAGAGTCATCTTGATCTAATGAAAAAATATCATCATTGCTATCAATAGTAGTGTAATTATAATTTTTGTTTGATACTGAAACAGGTAATAAGTTTGGAGTGGATAATAAGTTATCCTTGTAAGAACCGATTGGAGAACCGATATCAGAATCAGAGGCATTTAGGCTATGTGAGAGTAAAGGCATTTCATTTTGTTTACCTTGATGTAGGAAAATATTGTTGTTTGTGAAGGAAATTGAGAATAGACCATCTTCTACCTCTAAGTTATCCTGGGAGTTGTAGTATGCAGACATTTTTTTTTAATTTTAAATGTATGTGAATGTTGTATATTTCGGTAAACTGTTAAGTTTGTATGATTGGTTTGTATATTTACTGAATGACAAGAGATAAATGAGATATGCAGAGATGCGATGTTTATATATGTTTTATTGATTTTGTTGTTTTGGAGTTGTTGATTATCGTGCCCTAGGTGAGAATGTGTCATCTTGTGAAAAACATGGGTGAATCATTCAATACAGATTACAAATGTTGAAAAATCCACACTTTTCTATGACTTTCGTTAGCTTTCTCCACGTTTCTGTGTGTTTCTACGTGGAATTCCGAGGGATCCGCTATGAAAAATTTTCACGCACCAGATGGGTGACTCTTGTCTCTCGTTTTTGCATCGTGGGACAAAGCACGTTTTTTGCGCGGATTGTCTCATTCACGTGCGCATAACTGTGGTAGAAGTCACTTTTAAGCCGGACCAAACCGATTGACTTCTGTCTGGGATGTTTTATTCCTTTATCTGTCCCCGCCGGACATGTAAATACACTGAGAAATAGTATCCTTTTGTCCCTTTCGTGACCCTAACGGTAACTCTTGCCCCCTAAACTCGGTATGTTCCACTATGTAAACACAAAAAAGTCCCTCTGCACCCAAAAGGGGTCTGTTTGGTTAAAATTGAACTGTTGATGTTGGAGTCAAGGTCACGTTTTGTCTCAGTTCTTGTTTACCACTACAATCCTTGTCCGCTCTTTAACACCCGAACGGTCAGGGTCTTCCAGATGCGACCCGGTAATGCTTCTATTGCTGGAAACTACAGCCAGCCAAGCGCATCAAACACACAAATTGACTCTCGCTATCTCCCGTATGTTTTTTTGAGATGCATCGAATGGGTAATGTAAATACCGCTTCCTGGTTGCTATATCCTGGTTGGAGACAGAGACAAAAATGCTGATAACTACAAATCATACTTCTCTGACTAATCCCGTTTTGTATCTACGAGCTAACAAGGTTTAATATTTCTCCGTATACAATTCTCTAGTTGTGCCTTCTAATCACATTTCACCTACAAGATAACCCTTTCTTGACTTTGCACCTTTTTAGGTTGTGACTATCAACATTACACAGTTGGTATGTTCAAAGCTCAATGTTAAAACTTATTTGACAAATTTAAACGTTGAAAGTGTTTAGACCGAGATCCTTACACCCGTACCATTCTTTGTCCGTAAAATTATTGGAGAACTATTTCAACAGTAGTATAACATAATCCTTGATTTGGGGAGATATCCTAAATATCTGTCTTTTTAGGTGCTCAACATTACATCAACATGTAAGGGTAACAATATGCGGGGCCAAAAATATAATATGTACCCTTGGAATTCAAGTTACTTTACTAATTCTTGGCAAAAGTGATTTGGGGTACCTCTCAGGTCTATTGAACAAAAGTAATCTATAGTATTAATTCTTTTGTATATCCCTAAAGAAATTCAACAATTACAAATCTTATAGATAAAGCACTATACATAATAAACGAAACTGTGTGTCCCCTTATTTTGTATCTTATTATTGTTCCTTGTGAGATACTAAAAATTGTACCCCTAAGGTTACCAGGAGTTAGATGGTGAAGTATGGGGGGGGGGGGGGGGGGGGGGGGGGGGGGGGGGGGGGGGGGGGGGGGGGGGGG
>JAJMCG010000234.1:0-11194 GCA_030572895.1 Jamesozyma jinghongensis
CTTCTTCTTCTTCTTCTTCTTCTTCTTCTTCTTCTTCTTCTTCTTCTTCTTCTTCCTCTTTTTCATCATCATCATCATCCTCTTCTTGATATACCAAGTTATCCCTAGTCTGTTCATAATTTCTTTGTCTTTCGTATCTTTCCTCATCTTCCTCATCCTCGTCCTCAAAGTCGTCATTATTACTTTCGATTCTTTTAGTTTCTATATTTCTCCTATCTAATTCACCCTGCAAAATAGACGTAATCTTAGAAAAGACATCAGCATCTTTTAGCCATTTTTCTTTATAAGTACGCAATTCTTGACTTAATCTTTCAATATCAGCCTTCATGTTCTTATTTATATGTTTCACCTCCTTAGGGCCCTTTGAAAAATCATCATATACACGAAACTTTTCTTTATCACTTGCCATTTTACTGTTATCAATCTTTAGATAGTTTTTCTCGATTAACCTAGAAGTGACATCAACACCTAACTCTTGTTCCCATTCCTCACGGGATACGGTCAAGGAAGTTCTCCCAGTGGATAATTCCTCGATTTCTTTGTTAACCATATGAACTGCCTCATATAATCTTCGTAATCTGTTGATACGGGCTCTCAATCTAGTATGCATTTCTTTAACATCTGGTAACGCTTTTTTAGCAGCTTCATCTGCGTGATTTCTGATATATTCCTTTGACTTTTGCCAATTTTCAAATGATACCTTCTTGAGTTCTATGGAAGATTGAGCTTCCAAGTATCTTAATTCAGAAGATTCCCGTAATTCTTCAAGTGACTCATCGTTGAAAGATTGTTTAGAAGACTCAGTACTATCTATTAATTTTGTTTCCTCTAGAGTACCGTTCAAAACACTGTTTGTTAAACCAGTAATTTTACTGACAATATCAACATATTTGTTAAATGAGCCATCTAGTTCACTATAATTGACTTTGCTCTTCACTTCTCTAACTTCGTGTTGTTGTAACGACATGGATACTAATCAATCAGAAACTAGTGTTGTGTTACTTTTAAGTATATATTAGTCTATAGCACGCAACTAATTGTTTTCTTTATTACCATCAAGTAGTTCAATCTTTAGTTTTTTTTCAAATTCCGCCTGGAACAAATATGTCCATTGGAACAAAAAATTTCAGCATTGATCAGTCTTTTTAGAATTCATTAATCCTGCTTTGCTAACCGATATATAATATTTATTTATAAATTATATCTATATATCTACTAAATCCTGAATTATTTTGTTTTTTTGGCGTGTTTTTGCAACATAGACATAATTAAACTAGAGCTTCTTCTAGAAATCTTATTTTCTGGCGCAGAATTGTTTCTATTTAATGATGGTCTTGTTGGTGTATACTCTGGTGCAAACCTCTTATTATCTAAATTTTTATCTACTGGTGTGTCTCCTTCCATTTTCTTGAGTGCACTTTCAGCAGATATGAGAGTCATATAAAATTCAATGACCTTTTCATGAGCGGCAATTCTAGTTTTGTCAAAATTCAAGACTTGCAGCCCTTCTCTTGAGACGGCTCTTGACAAAGCAACATATGCTTGGCCTTTTTCAAAAACTCTTTTCAAGTCTACTTTAACTTTTGGTAATGTTTGGCCTTGGGATTTATGAATGGAAAGGGACCATGCCAGCATTAATGGTAATTGAACTCTGGAAACTAAAGGTTTTTCCTGCTCATCTTCAATGGCCCAATCTTCTGGTTCTACTAGAACAACTCTGGATGTTAAATCAGAAGTTTTGAATCTTACCAATGGGAGTTTCCTACCATGCGAGCTTTGGTGAAGTTGTTCAAGTAATACCTTCTTTCTATGGATATTATCTTTGATTTCAGTGGTAGCCCCTTCTTCCTCATTAAGGAAATCAAAAATACTACTACCTAATTTTGAAGTAGTAGAAGCTGGATTAAAATTGTTAAATGCCTCTTTCGATATTTTTTGTCTTTGTTGATTGTTAGTCGTTTCTTCCTCTTCTTCTGCACTTTCTTTTAATTGTTGTAACATCATTGGATTCCTACCTACCTGCTCCAATTCGTCTAAAGAATAATTGCCATTTTTCATTAAATCATAGAAAAAATAGGTTTCTGAATCGATAAAATCAATAACTTTACCTAATGAACCATTGACTAACTTTTCGTCTATGTTTTTGATCATCATCACTTGAGCGCCGATCTTTAAGCACAACTCCTTGGGAGCCAAAAAATTTTGAAGGAGTTTATCCTTTAGTTCTGGGTCTGTGATAGAACCCCCATCTATAGCAGTAAACTTGTGGACAGTGCCTGGCAGTTTAACAAGTCTGGAACCGTTCGCTCTATCAACTTCATTTCTTGTACTATAAAGCTCAGCAGGAATAATATCATCCTCTGGCAATGGTCTACTAAGCTTACGGAACTCATTTTCTGTATCAGGGTCAATTTGACCTAGCCTCATTTTATTCAGCATATCGATAAATTGTAAGTCACCTTGTTGTCTAAAAACTCTTTGTAGCATAATGGTCATTTTAATACCCGTTTTCCAAGCAGATGATTCGAATGCAAATTTTGTTGGATTTCTAGGATCTTTAGACACTGGTGGAAGTTGAAAGAAATCACCACAGAAAATCACTTGAATACCACCAAATGGACGACGGTTTTTTCTAATCTTCTGTGCAATATGGTCCAGTTTATCTATCAACTCACCATCAATCATTGAAATTTCATCTACGACCAAAGCCCTAATATTTTCCCAACGTTTGACATGTTTTCTCGACCTTCTCACTTTCTTGTATAGTACATCAGCATCACCTTTACCTAAGCCAATACCAGAAAACGAGTGAACGGTAATACCACCAATATTACAAGCTGCTAACCCAGTGGATGCGGTGACAGCAACATGTTCAGAGCCATACATCTTCTTTAACCTTTTAATCATTTCTTTAAGCAAAACAGATTTACCTGTGCCTGCACTACCAGTATAAAAAAGATTATAACCCTTCTCAGCCAAATCTATAATATGTTCTTGTTCTGTACTTAGTCTAATCGGTATCTTTATCTTAGTATTGGGGGGTAATTTCAGAGGCACTTCTCGTTCCTCTAAATCAGTAAACGTGGGAGCTTGAGTTGCAAAGGTGAATTTACTACTGTAGTGAACCTTAACCCTGGGTTGCTCCTTTAATATTTCGATGCTCTTGTCGTCTTCTGTATTGCTATTCATTGCTTCAAATGAAATATCTGACGTTGGTTCAGCTTTCGGTACTTCAAAATGTGGCCCAAATTCTTTATCAGTAAATTTTGTCTCTGGTACTGAAATGTCATCCAATGTTAATTCTATCTCTTGTGGTTGAGTGCTTTCAGCATTAATCTTTATTGAGCCTGCTAAATTATTACACTTTTTATTCTCAACGTGGTCTTCCATTTTCATTGTAGCCATTATATCACATGGTTTCCCTGCTGCCCCTAACATTTCCAAAAGCTCAAAACTATCATTATTGGACATTTCATCGGAGGATTGAATAAAGCTATGCAATTTTTGTTTTGCAGTTGCCTCATC
Organism: Jamesozyma jinghongensis; assembly: GCA_030572895.1. NCBI lineage: Eukaryota > Fungi > Ascomycota > Saccharomycetes > Saccharomycetales > Saccharomycetaceae > Jamesozyma > Jamesozyma jinghongensis. Next base: position 3,526 of record JAJMCG010000234.1, read on the forward strand.
CCGCTTAATTTTGACAGTTTCTTGGTCCTTATAAACATGTGCCGTGCTCTGGACAGGATCAAGTACAATAGACATTGGTTTTCTTTTTAGAAGTAAGTTTTGTTTCGTTGTTAACTCTTTGATTGTAATTAGGTCGTCTGAATCATCCCAGTCGTCTGAATCTGAAAGCATATCAGCTAGCTCTGCCATCTCAACATTAGATAATTTAGGTTTCTTGACATTCTCCACGTTATTCCATGACGTCGATATTGATCTTCTGCTCATACTTAAATGGATAAGGGAGCTGTTGGATAATGGTTTATATAATGGGGTTAATGCTAGTGAGGATTTTAATATGCCTCTTGTCCAGTTCATATATATATCAAAGGGTTCTCGAATCTACAGTGAATTAGTTGTTGTATTCCGAGTATGCAATTTGGTTTCTAGATAAATGTAAGTCTTTTGATACCAACTTGAATCGAGATCACGACTGCCTCTTTTGGTTTATAGTTTGCAGAAATGTTATCTGTCTCTATTTACTATTAGCGTAATAATTAAAATTCGCAATATTAAATGCCAACAATACGCGTAACTGAAAAAACGCGAAGAGGTTTTCCATCTGAAAAATTTCGATGGGCTAAAAATATAGTTCTTAAAAGTTGCTCAAAGCAGAAGTCATTACTGTAAATCAGCATCAATATGTTAAAGTTTGGAAAAATCGAAGTTGAATCAACCGATCTAGAGCTGGGAAATGTGCTTCAAGCTGGGCAGGCATTTCGTTGGATTTTGGATGAAGACCAAAACCATTATATGACGTCCATGAAGATCTCTAAAAATAAGCACTATAGTGTCGTATTACTAAAGCAAAATGAAGAGGATAAGTGCATAGAATTTGCTACGTATGACAAACAATGTAGCATGGCATGTTTGAAAGATCATTTATCCAAATATTTCAGATTGGAGGTGGATATCAATGATGTCTATGAAAAAGACTGGATCAAAAATGATGCTAAGTTCAAGGGTACCAGCACGCATGGTGTGAGAATATTAGCACAAGAGCCATGGGAGACTCTAATTTCTTTTATCTGCTCAAGCAATAACAATATCTCTCGTATTACGCGAATGTGTCATAATCTTTGCTCCAATTATGGAAACAAGATTGGCACATATAATAAGACAGATTTTTATTCTTTTCCAACTAGTGGGGAGCTTGTAGAAAGAGCATCAGAAGACCAGTTGAGGGATTTAGGGTTTGGTTATAGGGCAAAGTACATCATTGAAACAGCAAAGAAGATGGTCAAAGACGTTGAAAAAAGTTTATTTACCAGTGATCGAGATTATTTAATGGATATCGCAAAGACAAACAATTATGAACAGATTAGAGAACATGTAATGTCATATACTGGGGTGGGGCCGAAAGTCGCTGATTGTGTGGCCTTAATGGGTTTACAAATGGATGAGGTTGTTCCTGTCGACGTCCACGTTGGTAGGATAGCAAAGAGAGATTATCACATTGAGCCATCTAAAAAGGAACTGGCAAAAATAAGAGATAGTTACGTGCATCTGCCAATTACTAAAAAGAAAATTAACCCAGAAATGGACTTCATTAGATTAAGGCTTCTGCAAAAGTGGGGGAAATATGCTGGTTGGGCTCAAGGTGTTTTATTTTTTAGAGAGGTAGGTGGGACCAGTGGGGTTACAACTGAAGGTAAGATTAAGAAACGTAGATATGAAGAAACTGAAATCGAAATTAAGACTGAAATCGTTGCCCATAAGATGTTAAAGGCAACAAAAGTAAAAGAGTAAAACACTAAGCCATGACAATGTTTTATTGTTAAAAACTCCCAATAAATATATTCCTATTTTCATTTATAAATAATATATACTTTAGATATAAAAACATCATTATATTACATTAAACACTATTACGTCTGTGAGATAGAAACTCAGGAATAGCCGAATCTGTTAAAGCATTATCGACACCAGGAAGTGTTGGCATTTTCCCTTTTTTCTTTAGATCTTCCAGAAATGATCTGCCATAAACGAGACCTGTGGAGTATGTATGTTCAAATCTGCCAAAATCTAAGGTACCTATATCTTCCACAGGAGGTCTAACATATATAACACCCTTGGTAATTTTTGCCCTTTCTAGAGCATTCACAGAGGCAACATAACCCAATCTGGTTTGAATTTCTGCCATATTAGGAATATTTGGAACAGTAGAAAATGGGTTCCATCTATTAAATACAATCCAGAAACCGGAAAGGCTATCGCCATATTTTAACGGAGTTCTATCATCAACTGAACCAACATCGACAGCGAATATGGTATTACAACCACGAGCCTTCATTTCTGAGACTGGAAGGTTATCAATATAACCACCATCTAGTAGCATGGATCCATTTTCTTCGAGGGGAGGTAATAAACCCGCAAGACTCATTGAGGCTCTTATATATCTCCAAGCATAACCAAAAGAGTGGATCTCTTCTACAGATTCTGTAATGTTGGTTGAATTGCAGAAGTATTGTATCCAAAAATCCTCAATTCTAGTATCGCCGAAAGTCTTCCATATACCACGATTAAATTCATGTCCAGTTGTATATGAGGTGACTGGCCAAGTTAAATCTGTAAGCATTCTCCATTTTGAAGATAATCTACCGGCAAATTTCTTGATTCTACCATATATCGACACAACATTATTTTCCTTGGCGTATAACCCGCCAACGAAAGACCCAATAGATGTACCACCTATCATATCCACTGGTATACCGTATTCTTCTATTGCCTGTAGAATACCTAGATGACTAATACCTCTTGCACCACCACCGCCTAAAACCAGGCCAACTGCTTGACCAGATAAAATTCTTGCTAATCTTAGGAAATCATTCTTATGAGAATAAATTGGAGCATAATATTGTCTGTTCTTTCTCACAAACCTCGAAGAAAAGTTTTCAACAGTTGATTTAATTGATTCTGGTAACAATCTGGAAATATTCTGTTGCGTCATTTTCCTAAATTCAGCTTGGACAATCTTGTCCAACAATGATATAGCACCAAAAAGGGTACGATTCTTTGTAACACCTTCGGTTTCCATCTTGTTTACGGTAAATTGCACATGATGATGTGAATCAACCCAGGGTCTTAATCTTAACCAATCCTTTGTCAAACCAGGTTCAACATACTTTTCAGAATGTAATAGAATCAACTCAGTTCTTGCTGTCGTTCTTGAATTAAGTAACAGTTTCTCGTATTCGCCAATATCAGGACTCCCTGTAGCATCAGCTAATAATAATACACAATCACCTTGTCCAATACAAGTCTTTGTCCATGAGGAATTTACAGAAGTATCGCCAATATAAACAACAGTTTGATAGATTTGTTCTAATTCAGAAAAATAACCGCTTTGCTTTAACAAAGCCAATCTATCAAAAGCATGACGCCCCAAATGGGTCAGTGTAGTTCTCTGATTTAATCCAATAGTACTTCTACCAACTTTTTTGAAGGCAGCTACTAATTTTCTCGCAAAAGTTTCGACAGGTAATCCCTCGGTAATTGGAAGAATTGTAATAGTTCTATATTTAGTTGATCCAGAGTGACTAGTTTGTTTTTCGTTATAAGAGTGTAAGTGTGTCATGTTTTTCAGTGATAAATAATTTGGATCAAATGCATTCTTGAATTGATTTGTCCCATTAATCTTAATAGCATTAGTTGTTTCCGTAGTTCTACTCATAATCTTCTTGGCAACCAATCTTGATACACGGATCATAATTGAAGGATGTTCAAGTGCCAATGCTTCAAATAGAGTTCTGGGAATTCTGGCCAATTCAGAATCTCTTACACCAATAATAGTAGAATATCTCTTAGAGGCCGTCAACACCTCTACTTCACCAAAACTTTCACCTTGTGCTAATTCTCCAAGAACCACATTAGAATTTTGACTGATAGTATCTTTGGTAAAGATGCTGTCACTTTCATTTTTTTGGTATTGCCTTAATCTACCATTTAAAATCACATAAATACCATTAGCAGGATCCCCTTGGTTAAATAATACCTCAGACGCAGATAAATTAACCCACTCTAAAGCATGATCTAATTTAAGCATTCTTGGTGAAAGTAAACTAGTCAGGGATTCGGCAACTTGCAAGTAGATTAAGAAATATTTATCACATAATCTTTCAAGTGCTTGGTTGGGTAAAAACCCGATGTATACATCGGTCTTTGCCTTCAAATTGACAAATGATCTATATCCAACCAGAGCAGAAAGATAACCAGCTACACCACCTTCTTCGACAGTGAATAATGTATGATCGGATTTCTTTGAAGGACTCGAGCTATTTGTGTTGAAGAATTGATGTTTGGTTTCATTATTCAATGTAACATCAATTTTACCCTTAATGACATAAAATAACCCTTTGCCATCTCTATCCTGTTTGACAATCGTTGTACCTTGTTTTATCTTTTGAATCGTTAGTGCTTCAGAAAATTCACGTCTAGCTGATTCAAAGTCCAACCCTGGTGCAATTTCTTCCTTGTATTTTGCTTTCTTCTTATAATGCTTTTGTTTTTGAGATGACACTACACAATCACTTGATAAGATTCTGATTGCTTGTCTTGAGCTTGTAGAACAAGCTAATGAAGTAATTATAGATAAATCAGAAGAGCGAGTAGAGGCCACAGAGGATTCCTTACTATTACTTAAATTTCCAAAAGAACCGTTTGATCTCAAAAAATTATCATTTTCCATGGATAATGTATTTCTAGTGACACCAAGGTAATTAAACATAGCGTCGGCAAGTGCCGCTCTAATTTTGGATTCAATCTCAATTTCTTGCTCTGAAGCAAAAGAATTTGAATTAGATCCATTCTTCTTACCTGTTGATATGAAGTGATCAGATTTTTTTCGACATAGCCCATTATTCGCATTTTTAAGTGTCGCATCTGAATTAAAATATTGGTTGAATTGTGTTCCTAAATCAAGAGGTTCTGGGAATGATGTACCATCTTGTTCCAAATTTATTTGATTTTTAGGTGGTGCTCTGTTTATGTGTAAATCACCTGATGTTGTAAACTCTGTTATGCTTAACCCTCTACTCCTTGAACGTAGGCTTCTATTACTGTTAACTCTACTGGAAGTTAATAAAGAATTAATGGAATCGGAACTTTTAGATTTTATTGGAGTATCATCTAACAAGGTGTTTGTAGGAATAAAATTATATTCCTCTTCATCACATCCACTCTTTATCTTAATCTTTTGATTCAACTGTTTAATTGCTTCTTCTTTTAAATAATTTGGAAACTCAAAATTATTTTTTTTATTAAGCATATGTTCAATTTGCATAATCTCATGGGTGAGTCCCAAATATTTGTGAACCGTATGGAAAGTGACTCTGTACAACTTTGTTAGAACTACCTGAATAATATGTGATGTTGAACGTGGATATTTTGGAATTAAATCAGCAAATGCTTGTGGTGGAATAATGGCAATGGTACAATCAGTCGCGGCTCTCGCAACGATATTTGGTATGTCTAAATTTGTTTGTAAATTTGATAAATTTGGAACATCGTCAAAACTATTTTCTAAGGGTGATGAATATAAATTTGGAGTATGTATTCCATTTGTATTACCTAAATCATGTATAGTTGATGATACCCTTGTATGATTCAATAATGGAGATTCTGGAGTACTCTTTTCTGTTTGATCTAAATTTATATCTGTTGAACTTCTTCTTCCATTAAAAGAGGAAAAAAGTGTTAAAATTGTTGCTAATGATGAAATTGGGTTACCTGGTTTAACTGTCTTTAATAATTGAAATTTACTTAATCCATTCTTTAAATAAATGTATCCAGCAGAATCAGGGTCATTATAATTATAATCGTTAGTATCATCTGTCTCGTCAGAATCAGATACTTCATCATCCTCATCCGATATGATTGCTGTTTCCTCCTCTCTATCATATTCGGGACTAGTTTCATTGGATATATCGTTATAAAGTTCAATTTCTTCCTCATCGCTGCTCATATCATCTATATTCTTTTCAATCTCATGATAAATTTGTAACGTACCCTCTACGACGATGGCAAAGCCAATAGCGTCATCTAACAAGAGAATCTCTCCTGCATCCAATTTCTGTGTCTTCATACTCTTTGTCAACGCATGAAACACTGGTTTCTCCAAATACCCAAAGATCTTAATAGCACTTAGGAATTGATCTAAATATGTTGAAAGGAAGGGCTCATCATCCTTTGAATCCTCGTTGGAGAAATAATTGTCTCTATTCTTATCCTTGAGATCCGCTTCAAAGTTTACATTACTAGATCCTCTCTGTTTAAATCTATCTTCTTCTTTATCCTCGAAGTCTGGTTTCAATTTCTTATATTGAGAGAGGATACCGCCTCTAACAATCACATAGATAATATACATTATCACTGGGCAAAGCAACACAGTCAGAATAAACTTAGCGTTCAATCTAATACTCAATATTGTCACTTTAATTTTTTTACTACACCATTTAAGTCCATTAAACCACCATTTGATCGACAATTGAAACACTACACCCCAAATACACTTGATCAAATTCACAGTGCCCATGGAAACCCATTTCACATTATCCCAGACCTCTGTTCCGTTCAGTTCCTCAAACAGTTTTCCATCCATTTTACGTTCTCTCGTAACTGAATAATTAAACATCTTCCTCAGATAAATTTATATTATCTTCTTCCACACCAGCTTCAAGTATCCCTATACACTAGATCCAGGTCTCCCAAAGCAACTCCGATCTTACAAAACCCTAATCCCCTATTCCAGCCCCGATGAGCCCTAACTTAGGTCTTTATTTCCAAAAAATAAAAAAAAGTAGGGCTTCAAATAAAAATATATTTATAAAAAAAACAAGGGTGGCAAAAAAAACATAAAAAAATCTTTTGTTTCTTTTTTCTACTCCGTGCACCACTAAGTGTTTTTTCTTTTCCACGCAGAAACATGCGTAGAAACCAATTCTCGTTTCCCTGGAAACTTGGCCCGCGTTCCTGTAATTTTTGGTATCCATGGTTTCCAAGGAACGCTTAGTTTAAACGGATTTTTTCCAACGGTAAGAAAAATTTTTAGAGGTATATAAAGGGCAAGGTGTTTCAGTGATATGATGTTCTAAAGTTATGTTGAGAGGACCATTGCTGTGTGCATACTACATATTTAAACTTATATTAACAAGATGAGCAACGTTGAAGGTCAAATTAAATTAGCTGAAATGAAATTACATGACATGACTATTGATGAACAAAAGGATATGTATGGTGATGAGAAGACCATGAATGAATATTTTGTCAATTTGGCCTCTAGAATTAGAAAGACTGTTAATCACGGTTACTTATTGCCAGAAGGTGTTGAAGGACCTAACTTCAAATAGATCTATGTCGTTTAGCTTTACGGATCAATGATATATATATGTTTATAGGCTTTTTTTGTATACCCATCTAAGAAAAAATATTTCCTGTTTTTTTTTAACTTCAATAAATCATTCGTTTCGCCGAGAAGCGAAATTCTTGAGATGTTGTCCGCTGATTTCTAGAGTATGTTTTTGCAGATGAGAAAGCAGGGTTATGGTGAGATTGTAACCATAGGTGCAGTTAATAATAAAATGTTGGTGTTCTTGTGTGGGGGGGGGGGGGGGGGGGGAGCAAGCAAAAATTCCCA
>JAJMCG010000235.1:0-11161 GCA_030572895.1 Jamesozyma jinghongensis
ATAATTGTAATAGAAGTAGAAAACCTGAATATCGACTTTTGATGATTATTTTACTCCTTATATATACTAAATTCTACATATGATTGACTGTGTTATTATGTTACACCTTCACTCTTCCAAACCCCTTGCACATTCTGAAACGTCTCAGATAGAGCAATTGAGGTGGTTGTAGAAAGATATATTGTGCATGCTGGGACAAAATATAGCGATACTTCAGTTGTGAGGTACAGAGGCTTCTCTGACGCATCTAAGAATTCATGTAATTACCCATTTAGGTAATTACATGATTTTTAGGACTTGCTAACTTCTGATAAAAAAAATTTGAAACAGATAATGACGATTTAAGGTTCAAGGGTTTAAGCGAAAATTCTACTTTAGGAATAAATTACAATTAATTGAGGTGGGAAAAATGATATATAGGCAGGTGACAACTACCTATATACTCACTGGTTACTATCAGCTACCTATTTGGGTAATTACACGATTTTCAGCATATACTAGCCTCTGATTATTAAAAACTCTGAAACAGAAGATGAAGATTTAAGGTTTCATAGCGTAACTCTATAGTTTCCGGAGGCATTTGTAATAGGAAAGGAGAAGTTCGACATTTTGACAGTATACTAATCATTTTGGGAATAAAATAAATTAACGGGTAATGTAAAAGAATACATTGGTAAATGAAAGCACCCTAACGAAAAACTGATGATCAATTCTTCCTTTGAATATTTTTTTAAATGTAATGTACAATCCGGATAGATTAGTCCATTCAATATTCATTTAATTAACTACTAATTACAGAATAAATAAACTACCTCTTTACCATAATGTTACATTAAGCGTCTCTTAACCCGTCATCTTCTTCTTCATCCCCCTTACCATTATGACTTTGGTCAAAAACATCACCTTCCTCTTCCTCATCGACATCAACTTCTTGGTCCATATCGTAGAACACATTTTTCTTCGGAATACGTTTCATAATTTCTGGACTATCAAACAATGGACCGATCTTAGTGGCCCACCTTTGTCTCTTATCCAACAATGCCTTTAGACTTGAGTTAGCAGCCTTTTGTTGAGCAAATTGTGATGCACTTGTAGCACTAGAACTGGTACCTCCATGACCATGCTTCTTCCTCTTCTTTGGAACTCTGACTCTCTTAATATAGGCCTGGTCTATCTGTTTGTCTAAGTCATCCAGGATTGACGAGTACTCCTGCCAAGCTAATTCCCTCTCTAATATTGGAATTAAAATTTCTTTCCGTTTTTGGTTCCTTTGCGTAACTTGCTTTAAAGAACTTTGCAATTCTCTTAATTCAGCACTGATTTCGTCATCCTCTCTTCCGGTTAACCAGTCCGGATCTGACCCATTTGGGTTACTTTCATTTTTTGGCATGTTCATATAAATCCCAACGTATTTCAACTCCCTTTTCAGTCTTTCTTCAAGAGTGGGGTAGTCCAAATTCACACTGTTTATCTTCCAACCCTGTTCCATCTTTAATGTAGTCGTAGTACCTCCATTGGCACTGTATTTTGAAATATCATCCACATCACTCATTGGTGTATGAGCAGTGGTTTCGGAAGGAGTGGCACCAAGACTCTGTAAATCATTGTTACGACTAGATTCTATCCCAGACAATTCTTGTTTGATGCTATTTTGGTCATTAGTTTCATTAGATCCATCTTTCAAGATGGCTGATAGTAACCTTGAAACTAGAGGACCACATGATATGTCCTCTGTCTCTAACATATTGTCATTTAAATCGGCTGAACTTTTCTTGGGTAATATGCTTAATGGATCATTGACTGGTGGAGGTGATGTATTCAATAGGTTTTTATTTGCATCAGCTTTCAGCCAAGCTTGTGTATATAATGGTCCCAGTTTTGGAATAATGAATGGTGTCACTTCAGGATCATAAGTCTTTTCCACCTCTAGGTTAGCTGGGATTAGAAATTTTGATTTTAGCAGTTTGATATCATCGTCATTCAGATCTCTGAAAAAGTTGTCCACAAATGTCAAGAATGTGTTGTACTGGATTTGGTTTGTTGGTTTAGGGTTTGAAAAATCCATATCTGGTATCACACCCGGTAATAATTCTTGAAGATCATTTGCTGGATAACTCGAAACACTATATTTTTTCTTTAAATATTCTACACCTGTAGTTTCTAATCCTTCTTGGTTATAAAGACCTAATTCCATCGCGGCCTTAGGGAGTGTCTGAGATACCACAAATTCAGATTTGGGATTCTTTATAGATGGATCATTTTCCATTCTGTCAATGTCAATGCCAGTATCGATCTTCTGTTTCTTTGTTGGTGACTCTATAATTTCTGTAATCCTTGTTTCAGTTTCTTGTGCCTTTAGGGGTTCAATATTGGATTCATTATCCTTTTGTTCTATTAAATTTTCAGCTTTGTTTTCTTCGTTATTCGATTTAGGCTCTTCGTCATCAGTAACAGTTAATGGTCTTTTCCTTGTTGGCTGTTGAACAGGTTGTTCGCTTGATTCATGATCAACATGAGACAATTCTTTTTCCTTATCAACGAAAATTTTATTCTCTGTATTTGTCATACCAGTTATCTCAGATGGTTCCTTCGCTTCAGATTCCTTTGTTTGAATAGAATCATCCTGTTTAACGTCGGTAATCTCCGCTCTCTTCTGTTCTTCGTTAGATTTTGTTTCGATGGCAGAGGTATCCACAATAGCACTAATATCATTACTAATTGTTGGTTCTTCTATCTCAGAAATCTCAGCAGATTTTTGTTTAGTGTCTCTAATCGCTTTAATTTTATCGATGCAGCTCTGATCGCTTTCCGCAATGGATCCAAATAAATTATGCAATTGATTCAATTGGGTCTGTAGTTCCACTAAGGTCTTTTTGGATGGCAAATTTCGTACATTTTCCCCGTTAAGCATTCCTATATCACGTTCAAAGGACAAATCTAGTACATTCAGTATCGAACCCAGGACTGAGGATGGTTTGCTCAAAGAATCATCGTTAATTGGTTCTTTCGGTTTTTTACCGTTACCTCTCCCTGATCTCATCATGGGAAGTATCTTATGCTCTGTTCGCTATGTCTTACCCTCTGTGTGGCTATTCGTAACTTATATTTTTACACTGTTTATACATTGAATTTGTCCATTTTCATGGATTTTCGTGGTCGAATATTGACGAATTTTTAATCACGTGCTTAAATCATATGGGACGGAAATTTCTGTTTATTAAGGAAATTAGATATGGTGAAATACTTTTAGTTGGGTCTTATCAGAGGTTATCAAAATAAAAAAGAGGCTAGCAGAGAATGATTACGAAGGTTGCAGGTATTGCCAAAGGTTCTCAGGGCATTCAATTTTTTAAGGTGGGTCTTAGGGCTTACTCAAATACCAGTACTGGCGCTCCATCTGAGGCGGTACAAGGAAGTGCAGATGAAGGCAACTTATTCTTAGAGCCAAGCAAATGGAAGGGACTGGATCCTCAGAAAATCATTGATCTACACTGGCAAAGAAAGACTAGACTTGGGGATGCGTACAGGCAATCTAATGATGAATTAGAGGCCCTATTGTCCACTTCTGAATATAGTGGTGTCTCTAAGGAGCAAATCAGAAAGATATACAATCACGACAAAAGAGCCATGGGAAGTAGTATGGTTGGAAAAGCTGTTTTAAAGCATGCCTTAAGACCATTCCAATTTGATGAATTGCCTTCCCCTTCATTGGATGTTGTTGCAGAACACCGTGAGCAACGTTTCTACAACAGACTAGCTGCTTATGAATTACCTCTATTGATTAAGTACCGTCAAGAATACAAAAGTCCATCAAAGAAGACACATCCTATTACATACCGTTACACCACATACGTTGGTGAAGAACATCCAAACTCTAAAAAAGTTGTTCTTAGTGTTAAGTCCCAAGATTTGGAATTAAACGAAAAGGAATTACACAAGTTCCGTTTATTGGCTCGTACCCGTTATGACCATGAGACAGATATTTTTAAGATGTCTAGCGATAAATTCCCGGAGGCTACACAGAACGCACGTTACTTGCATGATATCTTCCAAAGACTTATGACTGAGTCTAAGGACATGAGTGATGATTTCAGTGATATTCCATTGGATATTAGACATACAATTGCCAAGAATTTACGTAAAAAGAAGAACAATTATGAATTCCCTGAGGAATGGAAGCGTCCAGAAGATGCACCAGTTAAGAAGGTTGATGTAGTCAAGACTGTGTTAGGTGAAACTACCCCAGAACAATTACAACAACAGTAAATAGATTACAATTCCTGTATATAAAAAAAAGATATGCAATATATAATAATATCCCTAAAACAATATTACAATATATTCAACGCTCGTTTAATATAGAAAAATATTTGATAGTTTTACAAAAGAGAGGTGTGAATAAAAATATTACATAAATTCTCATAAAAACATTAACTGAGAAATAAATTTAATAATCAAGAAAGAGTTAAATAGTTTAGAAGTAAATCCAAGCCAGCTTAGTTGTTAGAGGACTTGTCCTTGTTCTTCTTGTCCTTTCTCTTCTTCTTCTTCTTCTTTTCGGAAGAAATGGTGTCATCCTCACGAGGTCTCTTTTCATCAAGGATATCATCGTGTTGCATTAGACTGAATGGAATTGGAACTGGAGCATGAGATGGACCAACTAAAGAATCTGGTAAAGTACCGTTAGCTTTAGCTTCCAAATATTCTTGCTTAGCCTTTTGGTAGTGTTCTAACTCGACCGTGTAAGCTTGTTTCCATATTTCCTTTTCGGAGTCACTTAATTCCTTCCATTTCTTGGAGATCTCTTGAGTGATCTCAGTTGAGGATAGAGGCGGTAAACCGGCCTTTGCTCTAGCGTCACGAAGTTCTTGACGAACGTAAGCAGAGTAAGCAAAGAAGACAGTCAATGGCTTCTTTGGAGCGTTTGGATCACGTTCAACCTTTCTCTTGGTGGTACCCTTAGCAGCGACAACTTCCTTTTCGTCATCTAGAGGGTTGACCAAATCAGAGGAGATGCCATGAAGTTGGTTGGTGGCAGAGGTTAAAGTTTGTAGTGATTCAGTTAAAGTGGTAAAAGCCTCTAACTTTTCATCTTCATCCTCACCGATATTGTTATAGAAGTCAACAATGGAGGAGGCAGTTTGGTTAGCGGCCTTTGATAATTCGAATAAGGAGGCGACCAACTAAGCATATATTAGGGACCGAAAAGGGTTCCACATGTTAGTAAATAAAGAGCAACGATGCATTAATAATGTTGATAAACAAATAACATACTGAGTCCTTGGCACCCTTTAACTTGACAGCTGCGTCAGTAGTCATCACGTGTGTGTATTTGTATAGTTGTAGATAGAGTACCGAACCGGAAGACAATGGTAAAGCGAGACGAGACCCTTCCGGTAGACAACCAGTTTGTTATTCTTTTGTAGCCTGGAGCTGGAAGGAAACTCCTTCCAAGTTGCTGCTGCTGAGTCAAAACTCCCAGCCCGGCGAACTCCCTCATGAAAATTTTGCAACGGGTCTGAAGAAAAACACGGTTCTCGGTTCTGATTGGTTGAAACAATCAGGTGGTGGAGGGTAACATTATAATGGTGTTTTGTGCGGGTAACAGAACTTTTCTAACTGACGTAAGCATCGTTATTATGGGTTTTGAATATCTTAAGGTTGCGATGAGGTAATCTCTACATAATCTGGAGGTGAAGCCAAGGTAAGAAGATCATGGAGGGCTACAAGGAGCTTGAGCATAAGGCAGCTGGTCATGATGGCACACTTACAGATGCTGGTGGGATGCTGGTGTTCAAACCGTTGAACGAGCAGGAATTGAAGTTTTATAAGGATATGCAGGAGAAAGTAAAGAGGGAAGATCAAAATGACAGTCAAATTCAAACTGGAGATGTTCCCCTCGAGTCCTGGATGCCCATATTTTTGGGAGTTTTGACAGAGGGTCAACAAGTGCCAAAGGGTTTACAAAATGTGCAGTTTATGACGGATGGTACAGATGGCATCTCAATGCCAACAGTTACTGGGCTCTCAGATGTTACATCTATAAGTACAGAGGGTAAACAAAGGTTCCTAGTGCTACAGAATTTGGTTGCTAACTTCAATAAACCAAATATCATCGATATTAAGCTTGGTAAAATTCTGCATGACGATGACGCTACTAAAGAGAAAAAGGAACGTCTGCAGAAGGTTAGTCAGACAACTACCTCAGGCTCATTAGGGTTCAGAATATGTGGTATGAGAATACAGAAAAATTCAAGAATTAAGGAGTTAGATGAGGCACATATGAAGGTTAGTGAAGATGGTGATTATGTATTTGTTAACAAATTGTTTGGAAGAACAAGAACTCCAGTCGATGTTACTAATGCATTCGAAATTTATTTCGATAATGATAACTTGTCAGAGTCAAGAAAGAATCATCTAAAGACAATTTTCTGGCAAAGATTGCAATTATTCTACAATACAATCTTAAATGAAGAAATAAGAATGATTTCTAGTAGTCTTTTGTTCGTCTACGAAGGTGATCCATCAGTATGGGACGAAAGAAACGATGAAGACTCTATGTTAAATGATGAGTTCATTGACTATGAGGATGAAAATGATGATGAAGATAATGATGATGATGAAAATAGTGAATATAATAGAACGCCTTTGAGTTCGATGTCCTTGATAGATTTTGCCCATTCAAGATTTACCCCTGGCCAAGGTTATGATGAGAATGTAATTGAAGGTGTCGAGAATCTACTCTCAATATTTGAAAAATTAAACAACTAATACATAAATATATATTTAAAAGCATGAAGCATAATAATGAAATTCATATCTATTTTATTTTACATTTAATTAATACGTATCTTATTTATCCCTATTAATAATTTCTAAACGCTAACAAAGTGAAAGTCAAGTGACATATTATAGCTTAGGTGTTTATTCAACTAGCTTGACAATCTTACCGATAGCAATGGTGGTACCTTGGTCTCTTAAAGTGAATCTACCTAATTGTGGATAGTCATCATAAGTTTCAACACATACTGGAGCTTCAGTTTCGATGACAGCAATGATCTTCATACCCTTCTTGGCGAAGGCAGGTGGCTTCTTAGATTTACGGTTAGTACCCTTTTCAAGCTTATGTAATAATCTGGTGATTTGAACTTCTTCAATGGCGGTATGGACATGCATAACACAAGAAAAACCAGCAGACATAATAGACTTCAATTCAACAATGGCGATCTGGGCAACAAACTTAGTAACAGCTCTAATTGGGTTCTTTGGAGAGGTTAAAACGTAACCAGCTTGAACATCTTCTTCTTCGACACCTTTGATTCTTAATTTAACTTGCTCACCACACATAGCAACATCGACTTCGGCTTCAGTTTCGTTGTAAATGTTTTGAATTTCAACTGGGATCTTGTTTGGCATTAATAATGTAGATTGATTTTTCTTGATGTGACCAGATTCAATCTTACCCTCAACGATGGTACCCATATCCTTCATTTTGGAGGCAATCGGTAACATGAATGGAGAGTTGATATGACGATCCATGTGGTTCATGTTGTCTAAGTATTCAATTAAGGATGGACCCTTGTACCAGTCACAGACACTTGGGTCTAAACGTTCCTTTAAGTTAGCACCACTGTAACCAGAAACAGGCATAAAAATAACATCATCCTTACCATAACCAATAGCCTTTAAGTAGTTGGTTAAGTTCTTAACACAGTGATCATAACGTTCCTTATCCCAGTTAACAGTTGGGTCATCCATTTTGTTAATTACAACGATCATCTTGTTAACACCTTGGGTCTTAGCTAATAAGGAATGTTCACGAGTTTGACCACCCTTTTCAAAACCGGTTTCGTATTCACCCTTTCTGGCAGAAATAACTAAGATACCAACATCAGCTTGAGAGGCACCACCAATCATTTCAGAAACGTACATCTTGTGGCCTGGGGCATCTAAAATAGTGTAACGTCTCTTTTCAGTCTCGAAGTAAGCCTTACCTACTTCGATGGTCTTACCATCGTTTCTCTCTTCTTTGTTAGTATCCATAACCCAAGATAAGTACCAACCTTGTCTACCAGCATCCTTAGCTTCTCTTTCATACTTTTCAACGGTTCTCTTGTCAACAGAACCAGTCAAGTATAATAAATTACCACCCATAGTGGACTTACCAGCATCAACATGACCCATAAAGATAATGGAAACGTGATCCTTACCACCGAACATATCTTTGACGATTTCTTCATCGACTTCCTCTTCTTGTTCCTTGATCAAAGCATCAGCACCTTCAGTTGCGGCTTCAGCTGCTGAAGCCTTGGTAGCTGGCTTAGTTTCTCCCTTCGCAGCCGGCTTTTCTTCAGAAATTTTTAAGCCTTCAACCTTTGGCATAGAAACTTCAGCAACAGCTGGGGTAGCAGAGCCATCCTTTGGGGTTTCTTCCTTGGCAATTTTTTCCTTTGGAGCTTCTTCCTTTGGAGCCTCTGGTTCAGTCTTCTTAGTGGCGTTAGCTAATTTGATACCAGAAGAGGAGACTAATTTCAAGGTCTTCTTGACCTTTGGAGCAGCAGTTTGCTGAGCTTGTTGCTTTTGGAAACTTTCTAAAGACATACCTTGTTGTTGGCCCTGGTTATATTGCTGGTATCCACCTTGATTGTATTGTTGTTGGTACCCACCTTGATTGTACTGTTGTTGGTACCCACCTTGGTTGTAGTTTTGGTTGTAGTTCTGATTGTAGTTCTGGTTGTAGTTCTGATTGTAACCCTTGTAACCTTGGTTGTTGTTATTGTATTGTTGATAGCCACCTTGGTTTTGTTGTTGTTGGTAACCACCTTGATTGTATTGCTGATAACCTTGCTGTGGTTGGAATTCTTGAGCTTGTTGATTATATTGTTGGTAGCCTTGACCTTGTTGGCCTTGGCTGTATTGTTGATAACCTTGGCCTTGTTGACCTTGATTGTAACCTTGGTAGTTCTGGTTGTAATTATTAGACATGATTCCTTGACCTAGTACTATTCAAGATATTTGATCAATCGAACTTTACAATGAATACAGTCAATACTTGTTAAACAAACCAAATAGTGAAAAGTTCCACCGATGGCGTGAAAAAAATTTTCGTTGATTTAATTTTTTAAACCAAAATATTCGGGTAAGTAGCGCTGCTACTCAGTGGAAGAAATTGAATGATTAATATACACTATATATATTTATATGTTTTCGTATTCAATGTTTATTGATCATTAGGTCTAATTTTCTTGGATTGGATTAGGATTTTGTTCCCATTCGAGTTCCTCATCTGGTACTTCTTCAATGACGATTCTCTTTTTTGGTGCGGGTTTTTCCTCAGTAGCCTTCTTTGGTACCTTGATTTGTAAAAGACCATTAGAGTAGGAAGCCTTGATCTCTTCATCCTGGATGCGTGGCAGCACTGGGAATTTTACAGTTCTTTCGAAAGCACCGTATTTAATTTCAGTGACCTTCAAGTATTTTTCTTCAATACCTAATCTATCGATGACTTTACCCTTGATTAACAATTCGTGCGATGAAGGATGGAAATCAATGGTAAAGGCCTTCGAATTTGCACCTGGTAAAGCTAGTACAACAACATACTTGTCATCTAGATCGTAAACGTTGACCTCAGGTGAGAATGGTAGGTCTAATCTATTTTCAGGCTTTGAAATTTGTAAGGGATCCATTAATGATGCTGTAGGTAGATGAGCAAACGATTGTACATTTGCCTTAACTTTTGACACCTTTGGCTTTTCAACTACTGGTTTCTGTACTTTAGTTTTTGAAGCTTCATCCTCTGGTAATTCAGATTCTTTTTTCTCCTCCTTTGGAACCTCAGCATTCAACTCTTTCTTTGGTTGTTCTTCCTCTTCTCTGGGAATCTGCTGTTCTTGTTGTGGTTGGTTACCTGTTAACGCAGATAATAATGCCATTAAATAGTCATCTCGATCGCTATATCTACCATTGGCAACTCTACCTTTGGTATCATGATAGTAGGAGGGATTGAGTTGTTCCTCCTCCTCTTCCATCATGTTTTGATCCTGCTGCTCGTCTTCTTCTTCTTCTTCCTCCCCGTCCACACGGAAATCATATTGTGGACTATAATAGTAATCTTGTTGAGGCACTCTACTGAACAAAGCGACTCTAGGGTCACCACCGAGTGCAAATTCCCACGGATCCCTAGTATGGAAAGAAATCGGGTTCCGTCTCTGTTGTTGGTCGAGCATATCCCTACGTCTCTGAGGAACATGATGACGATGTGGTCCCGCTGGGTTTCTTCCATGTTGTTGACGGGATAGCGCTTCGATGACGTCGTATAACGATAATGAAGGTTGATAAAAGCTCATGGTTGTGTAAAATGTTGATTCTGTGGGATGATTGTTGGGTTAAAGTAGACAGGACGTAATTCAAAGAGAGGTTTATATACTTGGTCTTACAGGATTGACATTATTTGCCACTGGGGGGCGCCCCCTAAAATGTTAGCAGGATGCGTGTTTTCTAGCCGCGGAGGATTTATTTCTCTGGAATTCTCTAGAAATCTCAGAGTGGCTTTGTTTCAAAAAATATTGGTGATTGATATTCTGTAGAGTTAAAAAAATCGTTGTCGATTAGTAAGAGTAGATTTTGTGTGGTTATAGGTGGTGGTTGAAAAATTGAGTCAAGAATTTACTTAGGAAATGGGAATATTTGGTATTTATAGTCCTGGAAAGGGAAGAATACGTATTTATATCACTGTGCATCTGAATATGTAAAAAGAAAGAGGAATGTCTAATTCTCTGGTATTATTCTTGAATTATCACTTTTTTCCTTTATTTATTTTGGATTAGGTAAATTTACTATTTTAATATATTTTAGGTGTAATAAACGAAAACAAGTTAAAAATAATTGGCTTTTTAAAAGTACATGAGACTATGTATCAAATCTCCAAAAAAAACTAGCCTTATTTAAAAGTGTTGAACACTATCACTTTCAGGATGGTTAATGCAAGAATATTAGAGCATGGAAAATCTGACATTGTTCCGTGAAATCATTAAATCATAAAATCATTAAATCATAAAATGATAAATCAATAAAATGATAAAATGACAAAACGAGAAAAACAGATTCTGTTGATAATTGTCTATTATAAGAATAGTTAAGTAATTAATAAGTAACAGTAATA
>JAJMCG010000236.1:0-11093 GCA_030572895.1 Jamesozyma jinghongensis
GCAATAACTCGAACTTAACAACAATGAATACCTTTAATATCAATGAGAATAGTACAAACCCAGGTTTCTGTAATATATAATTTCATTCCTCGATCCTATCACATTATTTATCCTTGCGCTTCAGCTTCCACTAATTTGATGACCGTGCAAACCTCAATTCTCTAGTCTTATAATTTATGTCATCCATTGTACAATTGTGTAATAATCTTATAGTCACGTGAACAAATATTTATTCATTTATACTATCGACATATGGATAAATGTTGATTTTTGTTCCAACAGGAATATAGATCAATGCCACTCAACAAAAGCTCTATTGTGATATAGGTTACATATAATTTAAAGCGTAACTGAATTTTGATGAGTCAAGAGAGTCTATTCGGAAAATAATTATGCATCAATTAATTGAACATTATTGCCAAAATCGAGTTATGCACTTAACAGGAATTGCTAATTAAATTATGTCGTTATGAAACGTATAAATTTCGACATAATTTACTGAATATTTCTGTTTGTTTATGCAATCCATTTAAGTTATATTTTTGCAGAAGGTATAGGAGGATCAGAGATAAATAAGATAAAATGAATATATATAACTATATTAATACGCTGCTTTCACTCCGCACCAATCTGACTACTTCCGACCACTTCCGTACTAATACCCGATAATAGTACAATAAAAAATTTAATGGTCAGTATGTGGAAACCTTTGGGACAGGAAATAATGAACTGTGCCTAACTTTCTGAACTAAGAAAATTATAATCTTAACAATAAGGTAATCTCCTGAAATGATAGTGATCTCAAAATGAGACACCAAGTAATAAATAGAAGTTTATAAAAAGATAAAATCAATTGTTACTTATAATTAGATAGGTTTGTAAAGGAATAACGAACTTGTCCAGCTATATTATTGTCCATGTTGAGAAACAAGAAAATATTTTGGAGGAATGACATCAATTAAGTATAGCCATAATGCTAAGGCTTATGTAAGGACAAATACTTTTATTTTGTATGTACTAACGCTATATTAGGCAATAGTGTATTCCGGCAGATACGCTTGATACTCTACAAATTTCAAGCCTTATTAAGTTCGAGCGTCTGTTTATACTTCAATAACAATCAAAACATTCTAGAATAATATTTTGAAAGTGATTTTAGTAAATGTTTGCCAAATAAAGTCTGAATTCCTCAATTTGGGTACCAATTCAAGAGAATAAACGAAAATAGAACAGTGTTCTCAAGATGACGTTAAGGTGATAGCAGAATGAAGTAGAACAATATATCAATCATTATAAAACTTTTTGCATTTTATAAAGTAGGAGAATATTGATCAAATAAGCTTGTACTTTCTCATTTACCAGGTTTTAAATATCTTTTTTTATATTGAGAGGAGTTTACTCTAGTTAAAGCTTATTTAAATTTAATTACTTTAACTTGATTAAGTATGGGATAAAAACAGAGTTAAAACTACGTAAAGGTAGTACATTATATGAAACATATTAACTGATTTCTACCACAAATATCTCTGACGACAAGTCAAGGTATCTAGTAAATGCTTATTCAGACGTATTCCGAAGTATTCATACTTATCATTCTTATCACGATTAATTAAGTTTCGTTCTAATATACCTTATTATGGGCAAATTAGTTACTGGCCTTATAAAGAATATATTGGGTTTACACGTTCTGATTCTTCGAATATCATTGGCTATCGAAAGAGTGACTATAATTTAGAGCATGCTGATATACACCCTTTTATACATCTCCTATTAGCGGCTTGAGTTCAAATATAAACGTATATACGTTATCACTTTATTTTTCGGTTCCTTGCTACACCTTTCATTCATGAGATAAAAATACTAAGAATGAAATGTGATAAATGGACTAAAAGTAGGTACAGCTATGTTCAAAATCTGTTGCACACAAAGATACCAATTGGTAAAAAAATTCTTGCCCATCGTTAATTTGGACAGCTAAGACAAAATAGAAAGAAATTTGAATTAATTTTTGACAAAAAACACCAATAAGGTGAACAGATAGGTTAACAAATTCATGATTATGTGTTTATATTTTTAACGTTTTACTTTTTGTTTGAAAGTTTTATGACGCTGTTGCATCGCTAATAAAAAGTGAGGAGATTATATGAGGGGGGGATCATGGGGTGACATATAAAAATGTTACATTCAATCTAAACCTGCTATTTCTATTCACATAAAATTCCAATAGACTTGCAACTCAAACAACTATTATATAAACCATGGATAATATACTTCCCTCTCCAGACTACGATTTTCACAAGTTCGAACAAATATGTATTTTCATGCAATTATGCAATGATATAGGAAAGGAAGAAACTTTAAGCAACTTCAATACAAAATTCATCAAGGCAAACTCTCAAATAAATGATCTTAATATAGAAGACTTTTTTATTGCAAGTTATATTGCACACAGTCGTCCATCAACTAAAGCACATCTAATGGAATCCAGGCCGGAATCCTTAAATGAGGCAATGTTTTTAGCAAGAATAAATGAAACCAGATCCGATCTATCCAAAATAACACATAAGGTGACTAAAAAAAAAAGGAGAAATAGTACCGGTAAGATAAATAAGGTGTCCCGCAGGAAATTCAAAATTAATATGATGTGCTCCTATTGCCATAGACAGGGTCATTTAAATAATACTTGCAGAAGAAAGAAATGTGATGACTTTAAAAGAGACCAACGACTAAACCAGACAGGCTCTTCTCCATATCTCAACTCTCAGAGATAAGAAAAGTGTGTATAGTGTACAATATTCATTCATAGTAACCATATTAAAATCGAGGAAATAGAATTTTCGTAAATTATATGACTATATAAATTCTGACGACAGACGTTTATTTACTTCCAAATTATCATTTATAAGATTACTTTCATCCTTAATGTCTTCCAAACTTGGTTTAACATAATCATCTACTTGTGGTTCTGTTATACTACCTGGATCCGTAGAAACAACCTCTGGTAGTGTTTGGACTATCCCTTGTTGAGTCGTCGTTTCATGTTTTATGACTGTCTTACTGTGTGGTTTCAACATAACAAAAAAGAACAGAGCCATGACACACAAAGTTAGTAGCAATATAATTTTACATTTTTGGGTTCTCTTTTGATAACGTGTAGCACCCTCCAACTCATTCTGGGCTTGTCTTAACTCAACTACCGTATTTTCCAAATTATAATCAATTCTATCAATAATTGTACCTTGATCTATAATTAAGTTTTGCATCTCTCTGAAGATTGTACTCACTTCGTAAACACCTTTACTCAATTCAGTAATTTCTTCATCACGTTGTTCCAAAAATCGTTGATTCATATTTCCTTGCCTGTATTTTTGTTTTTGGTTCTGTAAGGTCTGTATTGAATACTCTTCAATATCATGTTGAACTGCATCCTTACCTTTTGCCTCTTCTTCCATCAGCAGCAGCTGCGAAGAGTCAGCATCTTTCGTAGGCAAGATAGGTTTCAAGTCATCTTTATTCAAAAACTTTAAATAATTATTCTGCAAGACACGGAACTTATTACTCTCCCACTGTATCTTCATTGCGTATTTCTTCATCAAATTATCTAATATCAGCAACTCACCCCGATTCAACTGCCTGCCCTCCAAAAACTGCTCTCCATGGACTACCTCCAATTTTTTAATCACATTATAACTACGTTGGAATAACTGCAACACTTTAAAACTTAATCCCTCAATCAACTTCTCATCATGACTTTTATCCTCAAATCCAGGGAGGGAATTCTTTCTATACAATTTCACCAGTTGTTCCATAAGTCCATTAATCTCCAATAGATACTCATCGATATCACGAGCAATATCGACAAACAGAGGAGGTAAGGTGTTCAAAATGCTACGTTTCCTTGGCTCGACTTCCTCATCTGTCACCATTGGATAGTTTTCTAATTCTATGTTGGTGTCATCCAAAAATGGATCTTGTTTTGCGAGTCCACTTGTAGAAGAAGAAGTGGTCATTCCATCACCAAAGTGGGGAAAAGTACGACGATATGATATGAATAAGTTGGTTCTGTCTCTAAACATGATTTTGATGTCTTATCAATATTTTGTTTTCTCTTAACTAAGTTTAGGTAAGTGTCCCTGTATATTGAAGTGGAAATTAAGATTGTTAAAATTGTATCACGTGTATCACAAACTTCCGTTAATGAAATTTTCCATTCTTTAAGAAACTTATTTGGTATAGCAAGTAATTAAAGCAATACAGAACGTCAAACGCAGCAGTTCTGAGCAAACCATGGCTGAGGTGGATGATAATGACCCCAAGAAGAATCAGGTCCAGAATGGAGCTGAATCTACAACATCATCTGAGACTGCGCAGTCGCATATTAAGAAGAAAGGTGGCCAGAGAACATTCGCTGATTTCAAAAATGTGAAAGTTGTTAAATCGCAAGCTGACTTACCAACACTGAGACGTTCAACTAGAATATCTGTTGTTGCTGCTGCTGCTTTAAAGAGAACTGAAGGTAGGAAGGAAATAGCAGAAACAGAGGAAGAACAAACTACAGTAAGGGTCGAAAAGCCCACAGAGAAGATCGACACATTCCATTCCAAAAAAAGAGTAGCTAAGCCAATGGAAAATCTGACCACTAAACTGTTCAAATCTGATAAGGAAGTGGTTACTTATGACATTTTACAGGCTGGTGACTGGGCCCCAAATGTGCCATTGTTTAATTCTGACTTTAGAGATATCGACAATGCTTTATTACAATCGTGGAAATTATTTCTTGAAGAAAATGAGTTTTATAGATCAGTTCCATATTCTGGTGATATAATTAAAATTATGTCATTTATCAACAAATTTGACAATTTGTTTGGTAAAGAGTTAGTTTATATAACTTTCAAAGATTTTGAAACTGGGTTGGATTTACAACCAATACGACGCGACGATACCACAACAGAGGCGTCTGAAGTAAACCGTAGCCGCGATTTGATGGATTATTTATTCTATTCTTTCTTCAAATTATTATTCCATACAAAAGATAAAAACAACTCCAAATACGAACCACCAACATTGAAACAATTCAAGAAATTAAGTAGACCGTTTTCAAAATTATTAACTCAATTTCGTAAGACAATCTTGGAATGGGGGACTCCAAGTGAATGGAGGAGTTATGTCTCAGGCGATATTGATAAATCTAAGCCCAAGTCAATTATTTTCTTAGATAACAATAACAAGAATAATGACCTACCAGATCCAAGAATCAATACCATTGAAACAACTGAGATCAATGTATGGTATGAAAGTTTGCCAAGCGAATTCCATCCCTTGTATTCTGTTTCTCTCTCAGCGATTGATTCGAGTGGGTTACAAGCATTGGAATATCCACTAGATAGATTAATCGCACTAAGACATATGACGAATTTAATCACATCATACCAAAGTATTGTTCACGATGAGATCTATAGACTAAGTCATATGAAAAAGGATGCTGACTCAACTTTTTTGGTACCGAGATTTTATAAGCAGGGTATTACTCAAACATTTAACCAATACACGAAACTTTGTGACACGATGAAATCATATCTGGATAATAGACGTAATTTAAAGAAGACTGAAAAGCTAAAGACGAGAATTATGATCATGACAGATATTAAGAGAACTATGAGAGAGATGGCGTCTGAAAACGCAGATGAAGCCGAACGTGAACAAATTATGATATCTTTATATGATAAATGGCTTGCATTATTTGAGGGCATTTTTTTAGATAACCCATTGAGTGACCCATATGCTGACGAGGTTTATAAATTGAGAATGCAAGAGTTTCTCGTTGGAAGAATTCCAAAGATAGGTGATTTTTACGTTCCAAGAATGCATACATATAACAACGGCAAAGAAGATTTAGATACCAATTTCTACATCAACCTGAGGTCCCTTATGTGTCTTTTTGATAAGTATAAAAAGAAAGAGATTGATACAGAAACATTGTTCTCTGTTTTTACTAGGTCAGTAAGTTGTTGTAAATTCCAACTCTTGTACCAAGACAAGCCACGTTTAATTGCCAATACCTTGGATGGGAAATTCAATCTAGATGAAGCTTATTGGTTTGAAATTTGTAATGACGCAAAGAGTTTGAACAAATTCCTGGGTAAGTTGGATGAACTGCTGGATACAAATGAAGGGGATATAAACAAATTTATCAATGACCCAGAATATGATGAGACTAAGAAACAAATTTTGGCCCTGAAATTATATTTAGGTAAGATGCATGACGTTATTAGTGAATTGGAAGATATGAAAGTGAAATACATTAATGAAGAGGGAAGTAACGGACGTTCCAGAAGGAATAGAGGTGAAAACAAGATAAATTACAACGTACAATATCAAGAAGAAGGAATTGATCAAGGTCTTGAAGAAGAAGAAGAAGATATGTATTTTGAAGAAGAACTAGTTGATAAGGATTACAAAAAGACCGGCGACGAAGACGAAGAGTATGAAGAATTTGACGGCGAAGAAGAAGGAGAAGTAGCAACCGGTGATTTTGAAGGGGTCCCATTAAATGAAGAGGAGTCCCGTGTTCTTGCTAACGAATCTCGTGCACGTAGATCCTTGAGAAGGAACAGAAATAAATAAGGGTATGCATTTGTATAGTTCAATATATAATATCTTAATTTATATGACATTTATTTTGAATCTAATGAACAATAAATCGGAGCATATTTGCCTATTATATATATTTAAGTATGTTAATGATCAGAGAAGTAAGCTCCAAAGTATACATTCTCCCTTATTTTTTAATGGAAGTCTTTTCTTCCTTAGTGGCAGTGCCTTCTGTTATATCTTTGCCATAATTCAAAACCCTTTCTTTATTTTTTGTTGCTGCCAGCACAATTTGTTCAAATGCATTCTGTGCCAGTGCTGACTGTAATTTAAGTTGATCTTGGGTCAATTTAACTACTTTTTCTTGACCCTGTATCCTCATATTATGTAAGCCTTGTGTAACATTAGCCAATGGATTTAAAGGAGATTCCTCCTGTAGATCCTCATCCATATCATTATCAGCAACATATAGGTTTCTCAATCTCTTAATTCTGTTATTTAGAGATACAATCTCAATAGCACCACGTAATTTGCTGCGTAAATCGAAACCTTGTTTGACACTTGGTAAAATATTTGTAGTTCTATTGGCTACATTCTTGTCCGTTATCCATTTATCTTCTAATAACTCTGCCGCTGTTGGTCTCTTTAACGGATCCAAGGTTAAAGCTCTTAATATAAAACTCTTGGCATCATCAGAAATGTCATCCCAATATGGGGAATGGAATTTCACTGGATATTTATGTGCTGTAACTTCTTCAAGGAATCCCTCGACTGTTTCTGCAATAAATGGCGAGTAGCCACATAGCAAGGTGTACGTGATGACACCTAATGACCAAATATCACATGGTTTACCGTGGCCATCTGTAGTCAATACCTCTGGGGCAACATAACCTAGGGACCCAGCGGCCTTAAAAATCAAGTCGTCCTTTGCCTTTAACCTCTTTGCAATACCAAAATCAGCAATGACAATTGGTGAATTATCTGAATCATCAATATACAATATATTTTCTGGTTTCAAGTCTCTATGCACCACATCTTGAGAATGGATATAGTCCACGGCACCTAACATCTGAATGACAATCTTAACCGCATCCATCTCCGTAAATTTTCCTCTTTTTAGAATTCTATTGAATAACTCACCACCAATAGCTAATTGGGTAACAATGTAAAATTTATCCTTACTCTCAAACCAATCTCTGAATTCGACAATATTTGGGTGTTTAAGATGTTGAAGAATCGATAATTCATCATAAAGCATCTGCAATTGGATATCGTTCCCCTTCAGTGCCTTCTTCAAAATAATCTTAACTGCAACATCATCACCCGTATTTATTTCTCTTGCCCTTCTTACGATACCGAACGAACCAGCTCCAAGCGTCTTGTTAAAATCATAGTTGGCTCTATTAAGGAATGAATCTGGTTGACCAGAGATCTTGTTGAATAATTTAGAGACCAGGTGACCCTGTACTGGTTTAGGGTCAATAAGCTTATTTTTAGTCGACATATTTCTCTCTTGTATTTGATATCTTTCCTTCTTGACTTGATTTGGTGATTATTTATTTTCTTTAGCACATATATCATCGTTTATATGTGAATGACAATTAAAACTTATAAGGGGGCTCGGTTTTCGGAAAACAAATTTCGGAAAGGCTTCCTCCGCGGAACTGGAATGCATAAAAATATATACTTTGCATGTATTTAGTTGCTTAATATTTGGATGCAACAACATCTTCCATATCAACCAGTGATACCTGTGGGTATAGAGACGGCCATGTGAGGAATTGATTCTTGTCTCAATAGAGTTACATTGGTTTCAAGTTTCATATAGAGGTAATATATATTAAGATATATTTACAAAGAAATTGGGAATATTTGGGAAAGACAAGAGCAAATGATATATCAGGTTAAATCTATTCCTCATCGTTATCATCGTCACCCTTAGTGCCCAAACTAAAGAAATCGTCAGCGTTGTTGGCTTCTTGCAAGGTACCCAAGTCACCTGGAGTCATGTACACAGCAGATGCGGCTCTGGACTCCCTTGGAGAGCCTGGAACACTTAATGGTCTGGATATCTTTATTTTTTTGTTACCAGCTAAAGCATCCATGTTTGTGTCGTTTAGCTCCTCACCGACCAATTGCTTGAACAATTCTGGATACCCTCTTCTTAGGGCTAATTGTCTGGCCTTGACATATTCTAAACCCATTCTTCTCCAATCTAGTAAGTCAGATAGACGTTCTGTTCTGTTACGTTGATTAATACGTTGTCTTCTGGTTTTCTTACAGAATTCTTCCATGTAATCGACTAACTGTTCAACAGACTCATCTGGGTTCTTGAAACGACGATCAACGATATAGATACCATAATCCTTTGCTTGATTCGTTTCAATCAAGTCCTCCATATAGGCACCAAACCCTGATAAGTTTGTTGTAATTGATGGAACACCCATGACTGTACATTCAGCTGGAGTATAACCCCATGGCTCATAATATGAAGGGAAGACACCCAAATGAGTACCTCTAACAAATTCATCATAATCTAAACCTAAAATTGGATTATTGGCACTTAAAAATTCTGGATGAAAGATAACTTTAACACGATCAGATGGTGCATTAAATAATTGAACATGTCTGATCTTATTTAGAATAGGATCGGTGGCATCATCGACCATGTTATGTGTAACAACAGGTGGCAGTTCATTGGGGTGTCTTCTTAATCCAAGAACTCTCTTCTTTAATAAGACTTGATCAGATGGACGTAGTAATTCTGAAATATCTGTTGGTAATTCGGTAGTAGTACCATTATGTGGATACCTTAAGGCATGCTCAAAGATACGGTCACCAATGCTCTTGGTTACTTCATCAACAGTGTTTTCAAGAGCCTTTACAACTGCTTGACTCTTTAGGGCTTCAACGGTAAAGGAATTAGTCTTTGCCGGCATGATAATAAATGCAACAACGGTCTTCTTAGAACCGGACATCTTTAATCTATAATTTAATCTTGCCAAAGCTTCAACAAACATATCAGCACCTTTATTCTTAAATTCATATCTACCAGCCGTAAAGAAATACAATGTGTTGTCTAAATCAAAGTCAAAGGCACCATGAAAATGACCTCTAACAAAATCGTTAATCTTTTCTTTCTTTATAGCATGTAAATTTTGGAATTCATGAACCGCTTGGAATTTTGTGACATTCAACCCGTTTGGTAAAATACCATCTGGTTTCCTTTTTAGTAAATGTTCAGCTTCTAAAGCAGTGATGTGAGAGACAGTGGTAAATACATCAGCGGTATGTACTGCTGCACGCTCAATACAATATCTATGATAGATTCCACGTTTTCCTGCCTCTTGATCAACATCGAACTTGTCTAAATTGTTGTAGAAATCAACATCACCTGAGGCACACAAGTATCTCCCTAACAATGTGGCATGTGTAGTAAAGATAGTGACAACATCAATTCTTCTCTTACGACACAATGGTAACGCTACACCCGCTAACCATTCATGGAAATGGGTAATTATTGCATGCTGAGAATCTAAATGAGCCATTTCACCAAGAAACCAAGCAACAGTATAACCCAACAGGATTGCGTCATTAGCCTCAGTATCGTTTTCTGGTGATGGAATACCTACAAGGGACCAGATATCAGCTTTCCATTCATTTAAAAAATGAGATACACTGCCTAAGTCGAAAAGAATCAAACGTGGAGATCCCTCAATTAGCCATTTACCATAAACAAACCCTACACCTCTAGATCTCATGGATTGTAAAGTTTGTTGAATTGGTTTTAATTCATCTGGGAAAGTAGCTGGGTCTTCCCAATCCATCTCTTCCACCTCACCTTCATATGTTGCTCTATTCAATGGGCCAATTAGATGGTAATTGTCACCATATTGAGCAACAGTAACTGGTGCTTTAGACTTCAGGACAGAGTAGATACCACCAACTCGATTGGCTACCTCAGTAGCTGTTTCGAATAGTAAGTGGTTTTGTAAGTCTCTGGTCATGTTCTTGGAAACTGTAGTTTTTTGAACTTGTTGAATCCGTGGAATAATTATGTTGAAGGAACGATTATAACAACATGAACATATATATACATGTATGCATGTTGGGGGTATAAGGGGCAGATATTCCATTTCGAGGAGTCCGCGCAGTTGCCCAAATAGGTGGTGGCCACTGAGAAAAAGGGGAATTAGCAATTACGTGAGCGGGAAATATCTCTTTAAGGAAAAAATGAAAAATTTAGACACGAGGAACCGCGGGGTAAAATTTTAGAAAAACATATGCGCAAGCCCGGAATCGAACCGGGGGCCCAACGATGGCAACGTTGGATTTTACCACTAAACCACTTGCGCTCTTTAAGGATGTATGTGTTGTATATTGACTTGACTAAGCCAATATACAATCAGTATACTTAATGCAAATGCATGCATTTTGTCAGAAATTAAATGGCCAAACCTTCAAAAGTACAAAAATTGACCATCATAATTGCTATAGGAAAA
>JAJMCG010000237.1:0-10911 GCA_030572895.1 Jamesozyma jinghongensis
TGTATATTATTCACTATTTGAAATGACATCTATCACGTCTAGCTATAAAGCCAATCATGCTCAACCACAAGATATTATCTTAGACATTAGTATGGTGTAGTTAATTTTTTCTTATCCATTTTTAATAACGAATTTGTTTACATTATTCTTCAGATATTGAATTTCGTGCATCTTCAATAAAATGAAAAATTACAATTTTTTTAGAAAATGTAATAATTTCTCAAACCAAAATAAAAGATCGTTGTTTCCTAATGCTTGAATTGTTTATCTAACTTATAGTAATGTCAATATTTAAATATACATTATTTTATCAATGCTTTGCCACTGGTGCTTCACCGGTTAATTTTTCAACAAAGTCTTTGGCCATATCACCGAACCCAACCATGAAGACTGTCTGCCAGATACCTAAACCAATTCTTGGAGTGACACCACGGTATAGACCCTTAATACCATTAGTATTGTAAATATATTTAAAAGTCTTTGCGACAGTTAGATTTTTAGGTCTATTTGGATCAACGGTCTTTGATTGCATTTCGACTCTAATGACTTCGATTGGTTGATTCCATGCACTTAACCCACCACCGATAGCTGTAGCAAAGATTTTCTCAAGTGCTCCCAACTTATCATCCTTTCCTGTCTTTCCTGTAACCTTCTTAATACCATCCTCCACTAATCTGGAGAAACCAAAACGGGACCCCCAATTAGTCATTTGTCTGATAGCCACGGCATTAACACCCTTATAGATACCTCTAATACCTTCCTTGGCATAGATTCCCTTGAAAACGTTCCATGATGATTCTGGAACACCGGCACTCTTCTTTCTTGTAATCTCTACTGTCTTCATACAGGTACAGAATCCCATAGTCAAATATGATTGAACCAAACCACCACTCACACCACCAACAATACCACTACTAAAATTCCCAAGCCCAAAAGTCTTTGCCTTATATTCTGTCTCAGCTGATACAAACAACAGCACAGCACCTTTAGTCGAGGCCTCGATCCATGCCCAAGGGATTAACCCCTGATAAAAGCCAAAGACCCCACCACGCGACCACACATTTCTAATAGCACCAGGGAATGTCAACTGACGATGGGCAGCCATGGTGGTCTTGACTACCTCCAGGGGTTGCCCCAGAGTAGTAACCTCTGCCATATTGATCCCTGCGCCGAGCAGGATATTGCTGAAGCTAACAGGCTTCTTTTGTAATTGTTGTGTTTTCTGTTCTGACATTTGTCCTATTATCTTTTTGGAAGTCAAGGCAATAAAGGGAAGTCTTGCCTTAGAACGTAAATATATAGGTGCCAGCTTCAGGAGTTTGAGTCATTGAGGCTTATGATGATTCTTATAATTACAGACGTCCGATAATAAATTTCTATTGGATGTCCGCGATTTGCGACGGAATTTTCGAAAACGGTGAAATGAAAATGCGGTGGAATTGTGAAGAGTGATAAATGAAAAAAAGCAGGTTAGAAATAAAGAGAAGAAAGTGTTACAATAAGAGAAAGAGGACAAAAGCGATGGCCAGGAAGTCCAGGAGAGCAAAGAAGAGTCAGGGAAGCGATGGAAGTGACAGGAGTGTACGTGTGGGTCAGTTGATAGAGGCCCGTAGGAAGGAGTTGGAAGTTAAGCCAGTAGATGAGGCTAAGACAGGTACTGGGGTCGATGCGAAACATCAGAGAGAGTCAGATAAAAAGCTTAAGGAGCAGTTCTGTGCTTTGTTTAACAAGTTTGAGCCCAAGAGGCAGCACAGGGATGTGGATGTGGTTGTGTATTCGGCGGGCCCCACAGAGGATCCCCTTACGCTCAGTTCCGATGATGAACAGGACGACCTAAGGCATAAACAGCCTTCAAGGAGACAACTTCGGAAGAAGAACAAACCATCATTGGCAAGGTTGAAGTCACATGTCAGCCACCCAGAGGTGGTCGAATGGTATGATTGTGACGCAAAATACCCATTCTTGCAGGCTACTTTGAAGTCAACTGCTAATGTTGTACCGGTCCCCTCGCATTGGCAACTCAAGAGGGAATATTTAAGTGGGAGAGCTTTGCTCTCGAAGAGACCCTTTGAATTGCCGGATATTATTAAACAGACGGATATCGAACAAATGAGATCTACAGTTCCTGTACCCGATGAGCAAAATCAAGAGAAATCCTTAAAGGAGTTATCAAGAGCCCGTATTCAACCTAAGATGGGTTCCTTGGATATGGACTACAGAAAGTTACATGATGTCTTCTTCAAGTTGGGTGCCAACTGGAAACCGGACCTGTTGTTGCCATTTGGTGACATGTATTATGAGAATAGAAATCTGAATGAGGAGACACAGTGGTATAAGATGATTAAGGATAAGAAACCAGGGAGGTTAAGTGCAGAGTTGAGAGAAGCCATGGGTCTCTCAGATGGTCAGTTGCCTCCGTGGTGTGTAGGGATGAATGAAGTAGGATTACCACCTGCATATCCGGGTTTAAGGATAGCTGGTCTCAATTGGGGGATTGAGAATTTAAAGGATGACGTTTATGGAAAGATTATAGAGACAAAACCAGAGAAAAAACAACTATCAAAATATTTTGGTGCAATTGTAACATTTGAAAAAGATGATCCTTTGGAAGACAATTTCTTTGATAAGAAACCTGCTGAGAATGAAAATGTTCAAGTATCACCAAGGGCAAAATCGGATAGATCACAACCAACAGAGATTGTTTCACCATTAGGTGATGTAAACACAACAAAACTCGAGAATGTATCTCAACCTGAAGATAAGGGAAAGAATAATGATTCAGATAAGAAACTTTACACTGTCCTTGAACAGAAATTCACAAACGACCAATCTGAACATACGGGATCCAGAACTGCATACGAACTTTTAGAAAATACTGGAAGCACAGAGGGGAAAGACACGAAGGAATCTGGAAACGAAGATACTGTCACAGAAGAGGAAGAGTTGAAGAACTTCAAGTTTTAATTGCATTCACATACAATATTTCATTATATAGATTTTCAATATCAATAATTATAGACGCGCAATATTTGATTCGGCAGTATGAAACTTCCGAAAATTTTTTTTATATCTCATCGCAAGTAAATAGTTTGACATATATTAGGTAATGGGACTGTATCGGTATTAATACTCATCCATACATACCCTGTAGTTAAAACCGTATTACTCAAATTGAATCATGGGAAGTGAATTAACCAATAAAGGACAGAAGGCGCTTCATAAAGTTAATCTGCCAGGTATTTGTGATCCTTCAGCAGTAGTCCACATTACAACTGAGACAGAAGAAAAGAAGTCCAAGAAGGAGAAGAAAGAGAAGAAGGACAAAAAATCCAAGAAGAGTCGTAAGAAGTCCAAACATTCCAAAAAGGATAAATCCTCCAAGAAGAAAACAGTCGACATTTCATCCTCTCCATCTAATGACGGTGTTTCTAAGAATAGAGCCACTATCAAAGAGTCTGAGGTACAGAAAGATACTAACGTTATCGAAAAGTCTAACCAGGAAGATCAAATTATTAAGGAAGAGCTAAAACTAGAAGAAGAAGAAGGTAACAAGGATTACAACACCCCATATAATTATTCAGAAGTTCTTCAACTAGAGCACGCAGTAACTAAGTTTCTCGAATCATATGAAAAGATTATTGAACTGTCACCAAATTTAAAGTCATATCAGGAGACACTTAAAAATAAGGACAGAACTGATTTTCAAATCTTACCAGCCCTCTCTAGGTTTAAATTAAAGTTAGCCGCCGAATTAAAGAGTTTGGAACATTTAGACAGGGTTCCATTACTAAAGGACTTACCTAGTTACGAGAAAAATTTCAATGAAGCAAACGCCAACCCTGTCTTACCTGAACTTACAACCGCGGATGTTTCTAAATTGCCTCTTGAAAAAGCTGATGATAAGAAAGATGATAAGAATGAAACTAAGGAAGACACAATGATATCTGATAATATCTTGAAGACCGAATACAAAATGGGACAGGATAACAAAGGCTCTGACTGGCCACCTCCTATCCCAGAAATTAAGGATCCCGGGTTAAGGGCTCGTGTATTTATTCATAAATCTACTGTGAACAATAAGTTGTTTTTAAATGAGGAAGATCTTTTAGCTACACATAATGAAAGATTAGAATTTATTGGTGATACATTCTTGAATACTATAATGTCGTTGGTAATTTTCAAACAATTTCCAGGTTATAATGAGGGTAAGATGTCTCAATTAAGAATAGAATTGGTTAACAATCAAAGATTAAAGGGATGGGGTGCCCTTTACAACATGGAAAAATATTTAAAAACGGACTTTAATGCCCATAAGAACTATGGTTTCTTACACGGTGCTCAGAAGCTTAATGCTGATGTTTTTGAAGCATACATCGGTGGTTTAATTGTAGAAGATACCGCTAAAAATTTTCCACTTGTTGAGGAGTGGCTAAGACAACTGGCTCAACCAACGATTGCACAATTAACAAATAATGACAATAGATACGAAAAAACAGTAGACCTTAACCTAAATGCAAAAAGGAGATTATACTCTCTAATTGGTTACGCTTCTTTAAAGTTACATTATGTAACTGTGCAAAAACCATCACATGCAAATCCTAATACAGTAGTTGAATGTAGAATCGGCGATGGTACAGTTTTAGGCACTGGTTCTGCTAGAAATATTAAGTTAGCTGGTCTAAAGGCTGCTGAAGATGTATTAAACAAGAAGGATATAATTGAAAAATATGCGAATATCCGTGCCTCTATCCCAAGGTCTGAATCAACGATAAGGAGTAGTGATGCTCCTAATAGAAAACGTAAATTTGACCACAACAACGAAGAATTATCTTCCAGTGCTCCTAACAAGAAGACAACGTTTGGATCAGACGTTTAGTATTGTGCAAAATATCAATCATTCAATTCTACCCTTAATATACAAACATATTTCATAATTAATCGATATTCAAGCATCGTTGAACATTTGTCTTGAACGTGCCTTGATGCCTTAGGACAGTAATGTTGAAAACGTTTAAAATAAAGTTAATAACGTGAGAAAATTATATATTAAAACATAATACTTGATTATATATCTCGAGTAAAAATATAGATGCATAGAATTATAACAGATCGGAAAGAGTCTTCTGTTCTTTACGTTTACTTGGGAATTTCGCCTTCACCTTCTTCTTAGAATTTCCAGGCATTGGATCATTAATTAAATTTGGCATGTCGCTAGAGCTAGAGTACACTACGCTGAGATCATCCTGAATCTTATTTTTCCCCTTTTTCAACTTCTTTTGAACATTAGCACTCTCTTGAGCAAACCATTTTTCAAAATTTTGGGCTGCCAGTCGTTCTTCTAATGTAGAACTAACTGACTCAGAAGATACTTTACCCTTCTTCCCACCAAAAACTTCTGCAATTTTGTTTGTTTCAACCTTAGTTGTAGTCATATACGGAACAATACCACCTGGGTTACCACTACTAACAAATTCCGTGTATTTTGTAGTATCTGTTTCAACATGGTGTTTAGACTTCTTTTTTTGTTTTTTCACCTGGCTCTTAATCATCGAGGAATCCCCACATAAAAGAGAAGGTAATTGATCTGCTTTACTTACTGGTTTATTATTCTTTTTTGGTTTATTTGTAAGTCTTTTGTTTATGGTCTCATTTTGGGAAACACTCCTTCTACCCCAGACTGGCTTTTCTTTCTTTGCCATCTCCAACTTGGTCTCTAATTCAACTTGTTGTTTACGTTGTTTCTGTGTATTTTTCTTGAATGTACCGTTGATCTTTGAATTAGAATTACGTTCACTCGATGATGGAATGGATTCAACAGGAGAGCCTTCTTTAACGAATAGAGATGGTAAGCTATTCGAAATTTCACCTTCGGTA
The DNA here is from genome assembly GCA_030572895.1 of Jamesozyma jinghongensis. Classification (NCBI taxonomy): domain Eukaryota; kingdom Fungi; phylum Ascomycota; class Saccharomycetes; order Saccharomycetales; family Saccharomycetaceae; genus Jamesozyma; species Jamesozyma jinghongensis. The sequence continues at coordinate 5,875 of JAJMCG010000237.1, forward strand.
TGTATTACCACTTCCACAGCAGAACCCATAGATGTAGGAGGAGTTGCATCAACAATCTTCTCTATCGTCTTTCTCCTTGTTTTTCGACCAACTTCAATAAATTCTGTAGTGTCATCCTCAATTGCAACTGAATCAGTACTAGAATTAAACTCACCATGAGTCCAAGGGTTTTTTAAGATTACAGGCCTCGAACCTGAAACATTCTTTCCAAAATTATTTGTATCAAAATGTATGGACGAAGAACGTCTAGATTTAGAATTAGCAGATGATCTACGTCGACCTGTTGATTTTGGTTTATCTTCTGTACCGCGCAGTTTTATATCGAATACCGGTTTAAAAGAATGTTCAGGCGCCATGAATTTCGCATTAAATCTATTTAAATTAGTTTTGAACAGTTCTAACCAGTTGATACCAGTTAGTTGATACCATGCGCTATAAACAATAGCGTTGCTGTTTTTATTGAGTAAAGATTTAAATGTGCTTTCTACGATACCCCAAACTTCTGTATCAAAGTATTCATCTATAATGTCTAAATTTTCTTCACAAAACAAAAGTCCAACATGTGTGCAGATAAAAAAACAACAGGCTAATATCAATAATTCCGCTTTTGAACCAATGGCATTTAGTAAAATTGGTATAACCGTCCCGCCATTAATATATTTCGTTATTAAGCCTTCTAGGTAATTCTTCAAGTAGGTTGCGTTGAGCTCGTCACAAACTTGTAAAAGATCAATCAAAAATTGAAGGCATGTGATAAATGAGGAATTCAGGAGATCATTATCGAAAATGTTATCAAAAGGTACCCCGTAGATGTGCTTCAGTAAACAAATAAATTGATCTTTCTCGATATGCTCTAAACTGACAATCTTTTTCCCATTTTTATCTTTGGAAGTCCATTGATCTGAATTTAAAACATTGAAAAAGACATTTCTTGAAGATAAGATTAATGAATGAGCAAACACACTTCCATTCTTTAAGTAAATAATTGTATCTGGATCCTCAAATGCATTTTTATCATGTCCAGTTTCTGATGTTTCATTTAAGCATACATCCAGCAATTTAGACAAATAATACGATAGTTTAGATTTATGAAGTGAATCTTCAACGATATCTACCAAAAACATAGCAATTTGTTGTTTATCTGGTTTTTCATCAGTATACAAGAAGTGAACCATATTTTTAATGACTTCACTTAAAAACTTACTTTCTTTAGAACCAGATATTTTTATTGTACAATTTTGCTTATCGAAATGATCACTCAACTTAAAAACCAAGGATCCGTCCTTAATGTCAAATTTACCAGCCTTTTTGAGGTAATGAACTAATTTAGAACATCGACTTTTCATAATTATCTTGTGGCAGTAACATATATGATCACCTGAAATTGCATCTACAAATTCGACATCATAGTGATTGTTTCCTGATCTCTGAGTAGCAAAGCTAATCATAATTGATTTTTGATTTTCTAGAAACTTCGAATTCTCATTTATATTATATGGTTTATCGTTACTACCAAAGTTGTTCAAGTCAAATCCAGGGAAGTTTAATGTGCCAAACATTGTATAATCATATGAAGCATCTATACCTCTAATGGGCGAATATCGAGAAAATGGTAAAACTGATGTATCTTTTCCATACAGAATAGGGACATTGTTGCTCTCGTCTTTTATAATGGCGAAGGAATCGAATGATGAATCACATGACACATGCAAAGCTCTCCCGGATATCAATTTGTTACTGTATATTTTCTCAAATGGACCAACAGCATTGGTTGAAGTGTAAATCTCCCCACAGAGTGTGGAAACAATTAAACTACCTTTCGAACCAACATCAAAATCTAAACATTTATGTATCTCAAAATTTGGTACCCAGCATAAGGACACGGGTAAAGCATTGCTAAAATTTGACCACATCTTTGGTGATTCATTCTTGGAAGATATTATTCCAATCCTGCCACATCCATATTTGACAGCAATGTTATTACCATAGTGGTTTGAACATTTGATTTCAACAACATCACTGGGAATACCTCTTGGAGTAAAATGATTAAATGCATCAACTTCTTTATATGAACGGGCCTTGGCAAAAGGAATTTTGAACGTTCTCATAGAATAATTCGATAGAATGTGTAGAGTATTTCCCTCTGTTCGTATTAATGTAGCAAATTCTGTACAAACAACTTGCCCAATACTTAAATGTGATAAATTCACGGTTATTGGTTGTGACATAATATGTCCCTGATGACCCATATACTCTGCATCTGGAGAAATATGTAAAGGCTTTGAGTTACCCATTTGACCCAGGTTTAACCCCCACATGTAAACCATGTTGTCCTTTGTAACCATACAAGAATGAACTGATGAACATGCAATTATTACAACATTCTTTGAATCACAAAAATGAACCTTCTTTGGAATAGAACTAAATAAATTATCCAAATTTTTGTCATCAACCGAATTTTTATTACTGGAATAACCTAATTGTCTGTAACCGTTCCAACCCCAAGAATAAACTTCATTATTTTCATTCAAAACCATTGTATGATGATCACTTGTCGCAAGAATCTTAAGTTTGGTGTCGCAAAGGTCCATTACTTTTGTGAATGTAAATGATGGGGAATCATTAGAACCATTCCCAAGCCTACCTCTGGCACCATTGCCACAAGTAAAAATTTGATTATCCGATGTAGTTAGAATAGAATGATATTTCGTCATGTAAACGTTCTTAAAAGTATTATTGGTCGGTGGGAAAGTGGTTTGATTTAATTGATCAATATGCAATTGGAAAAGATTTTTGCGATCATCTTTGGTACCTGTACCCAATTGATAATGAGTATTGGAACCTAATGTCAATATATGAGAACCACCTCTATTAATCAAAATTTCTAGTTCTTCTTCATTCTTTGGTAGTCCATTAAAATTTAACTTTGAAGAATACTGTATTTCATCGGCTTCATCACTCCATTCAATATATTTGTTCTCCGAATTCGATACTTTATAACTAAGATACTTGGGGAAGCGGTGCAAATTATTTTGAAATTGGATATTATAAAGATCAATAGGTGATAGCATCTCACGGTCCCTTTGATTCAACACATGGCCACCATATTTGTGTGACAAGTATTCCTTCTCATCCTTCCAGTTTTTGTATAACTTAAAACTCTTTTTCAATTGACCTTCCTTTAGGGTGACATGCAGCGGAGTATATCCACTCTCCATATCGAATGAATACAAATCGATATTATTTAGATCCTTTAGAAGAGGAAGGCAACTAGCTAGATATGAGAAATCTCTGCCAAATACATCTTTTTGCTTGGATCCCTTTCCCTGACGCTTCTTTTCTATCATAACTGAAGAGGTTAGGTCTTTTTATATGCAATATATAGCCTTTCGACAGATTAATAAGGCGATTTATGTTGAAGATTTAGGCGTCTTTCCAATTTACATAGAGAACGTGTTGGTTTAACACCAATTTTTTTGGTGTGTGTGTCTCGGCCGAATTATTTTTGGTTTTAATTATCCAATAGCTTAAGTACTGAGATTCGGCCGACACTTCATCGACTAATAATAAATCCAATAAGAATTTATTATCAAGCCTCTATTTCTCTATTATTGGTTTACTTTCATTATTAGTAGTATTCATTGAAGTTTTTTTCTTTTCGGAAAGTTACATGTGTGTGTAGATTACATATCAAGGTATCCTGAAACTATCATCGATCAAGGAAAGAAATGCTTTTCTTCTATGTTGTTTTAATTGCAAGTTATAAACATATTAATCATCATTCAGTTCTTTGTTTTAAAAACAAACATTAAATCTTTAGGATAAGCACGGGCGGTGTATATTTAGATTATAAATAAGTGATTAATTTACACTGTGCAATTTTCATTAAGTCACAACTTTATCAAAAGAGGGGGGTTTCTAGTGTAATGTTATTCAAACTGACGAAAATCAGAAGTGATATTTGCCCCATTTATTTCTGAGTCAGAGTTGTTAATTGTTTTTGTTTCACGAATACTTGATTTCTTAATATCTTTTCTATACAAGCTGTAAATTAAATTAATCGTTTTTTTAGAATAAATATAAGGATAAATTCAAAGAGTATAGACTTAATGATGATAGACATATGTAATATCATTGCCTTTATATAACTTTCCATTTCATGCCATTTAATAGATATTGTTCCTATAAATCCGTGATTAAACCTCAAGCTATCTCATAATTCAATATTTGGTTTTTAGTCAGTGTCTCAATTTAACTAATAGTCTAAATTGGTTGTTAAGGATCCAAATTTCAACCTAATTCATGTACTGTATAAGATACTCCTTAATTAGGTAATTATGGTTTTATACCTATTTTTGTTGATAATTGTCAATTTTATTAATAGTAAGTAATTAAATAATAGTGGTAATATTTATTAATATTATGCTGTAAGAAATAAAACACACACTGATTGCTAATATAGAATTTATAATTGTAATAGAAGTAAGGAATTAATTATAAAGAGTTTGTAACAACTCAACCTCCTTATATACCATTATTAGTTAAGTCCAATTAATAGATCTTTAACTATACCATCATCCATTGTAAAATAATTGTCTGACTTTATAGAACAATGTTTTTTTTTATTTAATGAAAAGTTTTCAGTTATTGCTCAATTAGCACCACCTTTTTCAATTAATGTTAAATCGCTTGATATGACATACTACTTCAACCAGTTGATCTCAGAACCACTTGTTCCAACAATTTTATTCATTGATTATTTCTCTATACCAATTATGATGGTCAATTATGATATTTTTCAAAGATTGAGCATTTAATTTCTGACACCAACAAATTTATTCAAATAAATAGAAATTTTGATACTGGGAAAAGATACTGTTCTCTGGTAAAGTATAAAGTTTACAAAAAGTTTCCTATTGTAATATTATCTGGTGTTATTACAGATGTAGTCGGATTGAGTTGGAGGTGTTCGGAGTGGAAGTGCGGGTATTAATATAGTTATATATTAATGTTTAATCGGTTCGGATCGTAACTAAG
>JAJMCG010000238.1:0-10729 GCA_030572895.1 Jamesozyma jinghongensis
TATTTATTCATTTATACTATCGACATATGGATAAATGTTGATTTTTGTTCCAACACATAAGACTGTTGTTAGGTAACAAGTTGTGTTTAGAATAGGTATAAAAGGAAGGTATTTCGGCGTCTCCTGAAATATATTTACCTCTGTATATTTGGATATAAAAGAGACAGAAGTAACTTAGGTTATATAAGTTAAATAATACACATTCTGGTTTAAGAGATAATTAGTGTTGGACACAAACACAAGAAAACGTATTATAACAGTGTATGTTTTACGTTACGTTGATTTGGTTAAGTCAATAAACAACAGTATTCTTTCGAAATCCATGGATTTGCAACTAAAGTATACTCGTTGGTTCTACGTAAAAAACGCTACAATTTGACCTAGGTTACATGTTATTTAGAGCATATTTGACTTCGACGGGTTTGAATAAACAGTCAACCAAATACGAGTCAAAAGAGTCTGTTTGGAAACTAATTACAAATTAATCAATTGAACATTCTCCCAAGATTTAAATTATGCACTTAACAGGAGTTACTGAATAAACTATGTTATTCTGAAACGTATAAATACCGACATAATTTACTGGATATATCTGTCTGCTTATGCAATTTATTAAATTTATATTTTGTATAATACATAGAAGTCTAAGAGAATTTCTTGTCGTTGAGTATGGTTGGCTTTATAGCTAGAGGTAGTATATGTCATTTCAAATAGCTAGTAACAAACCTCAAAAATAAAGCAGTAGCAATCAGATGATGTTGTACAAGCCTATTCTATTATAAGTGAAAATATTTACCATCTGTCATGTCTTTTGTTTCGGTGGTAGCTAGGGTTCAACAGTTGTACATATAAAGAGACTAATTTTTAGGAAAAAAGTAGCATAAATTTAAACATAATCACAAATCACCTCTTATAATACAAGTGAGAATAATGAAAATTCAGGTTTTTATAACAGACCGATACCAAACGAGCCATGCTTTCTAACACCACAACTGATAGGAGAATATACTTGTTCAGTCTCTTTTGGGATCATTATCAATTGATTTAGGATATAATTTATATACTTTATTTCTGTTATATATTTCTAAGAAATAGCTATTTCAATATATAGAGATATATTTCATTGATTTGGCACTTATGATCAAAAAATTAAAAAGGGAAAATGCAATTATGGTTTGGGTTTACTACTAATAACGTATATTTTCAAAAGAGACAAATCTTTCTAATACATTTTCGCATTCAATCTGTTACCGTGTTCGTCGTAGAAGTTTTCGTCTTCATCTTGTAACAAATTATTTGAATGTCTATTAGGGTTATTGACACTATTTGAAATTTCTAAATTATTTGGAATGTCAAAGTGGCTGCTGATACTTCCAGAACTAATATCATTGACATCGTCGATTCTAAAATTGTCATCATGTGCATCTAGTTCCGTAACATTTCCAGCTCCACCAATAGGGGTATTTGAATCATATTCATCATAATCCACGTTTTTACCAAGTAACCTATTCCATATCTTTGTGAACTTGTTTGAACGGTAGGCTGTAACAACATTGCCATTGGAATCAATAAAATCGGTTTTCTTAGATCTAATACAAAATATGTACAGTACAATACCGATTGTTATGAGCAGTGGCACACCAATACCCACAACAACACCAATCACGATATTTCTATTTTTTTTTGAGAGACCACTATGTGTAGATTTGTTGTTAATAGATCCTGTTGCCGTTGCGGAGAAGGTAATTGTCGTATATTGATTTGACAAAATTGTTTTTCCTTGGATAATACTTGTAATTGTACTTTGCTCCTGTGTTGTTTCTGATGATGAAGAAGGCACTGATGTGATTGTACTGGATGATAATGTAGTAGAACTTGATGTTGACCTTCTTGAACTCGACAATCTCGTGGAAGATGTACTATATCTAGATCTACTTGATGTTGTGGAAGTGGACGAAGAACTGGAACTTGATGATGTCATACTCGGTAGAATTACCGAACTTGATGTTCTACTAGAGCTTGAAAACAAACTCGAACTAAAACTTGAACTTGAACTTGAACTATCGCTCAAGAATGACGATGAAGCACTTGACGAAGAGCTTGTGGTTAAACTAGACATGATGCTAGAACTTTCAGTGAGACTTGAAGGTGAAGCAGACTGACTAATAGAGGATATATCGCTAGAGAAAATTTGTGTCGACGAAGTAGATGATGAAATTGAAGATAAATCAAGCGTTGATGATGGTAGTGAAGTTATGTCTGAGCTCAATAATGATGTTGATGAGGGAGTATTTTCTGCAGTAGTACTATTAGCGGATTGGGTATTCTGAATGTTAGCATCAGGTTGAAGGTCTGTTACACCCTGGCCCAAAGCAAAAGATGAGCTAACCGATAGGATAAGTAAAGTATTTAAAAGATTGCTGTTTTTCATTAAAATTATCATATTTGAGATGTGTAAATTTCGAATAATATCAGTGAGTGGCACGTATACTTGATCAATGTTTATAAAATCTATACCGTTGAAATAAGAGTAAAATCTGGAATATGATGGAATTTAAAGTTAATAATAAAGATATCTATCTGGTTTATGAATTGCAAATCTCAAAACCCTTCGAATTGAAGATGTGAATATTGTCAAATGGAATTTAGCTATTTCTCAATAGAGTGGTAATCAAAGAAGGTTTCAATAATTAATCTTTCTTTTTATTATTAAGTATGAAAGAAGTGTCTGGTAGTGGTGGTATTAGCGAGTGTATATGATTTAGCAAGAATCAAATAATTGGTCAAGATTATGAATGTTGACGAGAATCCAATATTGCAAGCTCAAAATTCCAAGATCTATTTTTAAAATCTTATCCAGTATTACCAAACGGGGAAAAAACTGGAAAAATTTTCTTGGTGATCCGATGCGAATATAACTAGACATAAAAGATGAAACATTCTAGAGACAGATTGGCGACAAATGCGGACAAGGCAGAGTGTGTTCCCAACTCAGTGTTGGGAAAGTTGACGGTCTAACATTGGGTTCTATTTGCCCCTTGAGTGTGTCTTTTTCTTCCGGTTAAGCCCATATTTTCCCCTACTGATGGACTCCAACGGAGGCATGATTGATCGCCTCTTTCCTTTATTTACTAATAAAATCGAGAGAAAACGCGTTGCGCCCCGCTGGCACCTGAAAATCTCCATAATGAGAAACATTTGCCGAGAAAGGAAACCAGTTTCGTGTTTTCCCTAATCCGGCCAGCCGCTAGAAAATCATTATTGTTTCGGGTCTACAATTACATAAAAGGTACATATCTATATGGGCTACCTTAGAAACATCCAATTGCACTCTCTCTCTCTCTCTCTCTCTCTCTCTCTCTCTCTCTTACTGTGCCACAGCTAGTTGTGACGAGATGTTCTATCAACATACTTATTTCTTCTTACCCTTCTTGCCCTTCTTCTTGTTCTTTTTGTTGTTCTTCTTCTTGTTGTTACTTGAGGGATCCTCGGTAGCAGCATCTGTCTCAGTTGCGTCATGGCTCTCTTCCTCCTCTTGTTCCTCTTCCTTTGCAGCTGATATAGTCTCTTCATCTTGTACTGGAGCCTCATGCACAACCTCATTCACAACCTCTTCCTCCCTCTCTGCATCCTCATCATCATCCTGAGTCACTTTATTGTTAATGGAGTCTGTAACCTCTTTAGCTAAACTGGAAACATCATCTTCTAATGAATCACCCCCTTTAATAAGTTCATTGTCTTCCTCCACTATATCTTCAGTTTCCACAGGTGTCTCATGATTCTCTTCAATGGAGGTTTCAATTATCTTTTCCACTGAAGTATCAGAAACCTTTTCCGCTGGCTCTTCCACAGTTTCTTCTACAATTTCTTCTGCTGGTACTTCAGCAGTTTCTTTAGTAGAAACCTTGGTAAACTCTTCCACTGGTGTTTCAACAGTTTCCTCAATAGTCTCTTCTACTGGAATTTCAGTTGCTTCTTCAACAGCTTCCCCGTTTGGGGCTTCAACATTTTCTTTAATAGTAGCTTCCGTACCATTTTCCACTGGAACTTTAACAGCTTCTTCAATGGTTTCTTCAGCAGGAATTGCAGCATTATGTTTTACTGCCGGAACTTCAGTAGATTCATCAACGGTTTCTTCAACTGGAGCTTCAATAGACTTATCAGTTGTTTCATCCAGTGGTTCTCCAATAGTATTGTCTTGCACAGGTACTGTTTCATCATTGTGTATTGGTTCCTTCTCTACTACAGATCCAGTTAAACTCTTATTATCCTTATTTTCCTCAGCAGATGGACTCTCGGCTTCACCAAAATCATCAGCAGAAGCTTCATCATTGTCTGATGGAGCCTCTCTTTCCTCGGTAGTTGGAGTTGGAAAAGCGTAAGATTTTAAGATACTCTTATCAGCATCAAGGTAAAAGCCCCTAACACCGACAATTCTCTTTTCCATCGCACAAGCTCTAATCCACTCTGGTCTAACAATAGGAATGTTATTATGTTTTGCCTTAGCTAATTCTTCGTCATCTTCATTGTCCACCTCATTACAAATGAAATGGGTTGTGTCAATTTCAACATGCTTTTGCAATGTTCTTGCCCCTACCATCAACAGACACTTCGATATTTGCTTTTCTGTGACGTCTAATACAGGATCTAGTGGACCCAAACAAACCGTAATACCTGACATATCTGTCATCTTATGAGTATGTAATTTAATCTTCTCAGACCAAAATTGACCAGAAGTGGTGATCAATCTTAGTTGGAAATCATATTCGGTGTCAACGGATAAACCGGATATTTTAGTAGTGGTCACTTTAAATGGATTTGGAACGACCATGGAACGAATTCCTTGTCTGTAAAGAATCAATGACTTCAATTTGGCAGAGCCTAAAACTAATGGATCCCATGCTAAAACACAACTTGTTTGGGTAACATTGACAATTTTCAGTACAGGTGGCTTAGGCTTATTTAAACCGTACCTTTCCAAAATTGTCTCTTGAATTTGTTGAAATCTGCTTCTTTGTCTACGTTCTTCCTCTAAGTTTTGTGCTACTTGCATCTTAATTATTGAGCCAGCCTTAACATTATCAGGTAAAAGCATGGTTGGAAATTCAATAACATGGTGATCTTGTGTAGTCAGTAATGCTAGGGACGCATCCAATTTACCAACAGTTAATAAGACCTCGACGTTTGACATTTTGTTATAATTATATGGGGGAAACTGTTTTCACTGGGTTTGAACATAAAGGTATCCTCTAATACTAGATACACTTTAGATTTGTATTGCATGTTGTCGACCCACGTCTCGCTCCCGAAAAAAGAAGGAAACGTGAAAAGTGAGAAATAATTTTCGAAATACAGATGGATAAATTAAATTAGATCTTCAGTATTCAAGAATATAAAAGATTGGGCTTGATACAGAAGAAGCGTTGGTATGAGTAAAATAATTTATGTTTGTCCTCAAAAATATTTAGTTTCTGAGGAAGATTGGAAAAGTGATTTTGAAAGGACCGGATTCATACCAATCTTAAGGTCAGATTTGCAGAAGCTACAACAGTCATTGCAAAAGGCCCTTGATGATAGGTTTGCTAACGTAAGGACGACTGAAGAAAGAAATGCAAGTTTAACATCTGGTAAAGATGCATCTGGTAAAACCCGGACGGAAAAACTTTCAAGCAATGGTATCCCTAGTAACAGTGAATCCATTGTTGAAGGGCAAACAACCAAATATCAGTCAGTGAAACAATTTTTACCAATATCGTTAAATCAACAGCTGCATACAATATCTATTCGAGGTCTTTCTTTTACCTTATCTAACCAAGCGATCGAAACGTTCCTAAACAAATGCATTGAAATAATACTGAAAGCGTTAAATGTTACCAGTGTTACCACATCTCAAATAGAAGCTTGGAGTAACATCAAATTTACTGCATTAGAAACTCAGGACATATTTGTACGGTTCAAATCTGATGAAGATTTATATCCAAGGATAATTAGACATTTACAAAAATTGTTTTCAAAGCTTGATAATCCCTTGGAAATTCATCTTGATAAAAATACTCAAGCATACATTGACGATAACGTCCACAAAAAAGTTCAAGCAGATGATTTTGATGAGGAGAAAGTGAATGAGGTACGTGATTTATTTGTTCAGCTGGAAAAGGATAAGCAAGATAATAACGATGGATTTAACGAAGCAGCAGCTCAATATCAAATAGATTTGAATACATTGAGTGATATTCCAAGAGATTCTTTGGATCAGTTATGTAAAGATATTATTGAATTTAGAACAAAAGTGGTGAGCATCGAGAAAGAGAAAAGATTGAAGGAAAATTATGAGGAGAGTAAACGTAGAAAACAGCATATGATGAAAATGTTCGACAAAATCAGAAAAAGTAATGATATCAACTCTGAATTAAATGAGATAGAGGATGACGAATCAGATGATGAAGATGAAGATGAAAAGGGTCAGGGCCAAGATATAAAGGAAATGGAAAAGGTAGAGTCTGAATCACAATATAAGAAGCTCTTGAGGAAGTTAAACACACAGATTGAACCACGAATTCACCAGCTCCAAAAAAGTATTGAAAGGGCTAGAGATTATGAGGATGGTTTGATGAAAAACCACTCCTTATTCCTAAAAGAAATTTTAAATATGAGTAATGATGTTTATTATGATCACCGTCGATCATTCAAGGACGACGAGGAGAAACATGATGCTATTGACAGAGAAATGAATGGTAATGAAGTTAAAATTAATAGAGTTGTTGCGGATAATGCTGTTCACATGGAATCTGAGGAGGGTAGTATTGCAGTTGAAGAAACTAGCAAAGAGGCAATTGGTAATGAACCTATCAAAATTAATATTCCAATTAAAAAACCAGCTGAACAATTTATTGAAAGTTCTGAAGAAGATCATATTGACGCGGATGATAATATAGGAAATGTGGAAATTATTGAGGAAGTTGATCAACCTACTATTGCAACAAAAGATGTATTATCATTTTCTGCTTCTGATTTAGATATCAGACTTGAAAGATTGCGTAATTCTCGATTTGTTGACGAACTTGTGAAAGAATACCTTGGTGTGTATGAGGATGAGCTAGTGGACTATATATTTGAAAATATTAAAGAACATAAGGACAAGCAAGTCTTGTTGGATGATTTGAAGGAAACATTTGATGATGATGCATTAATTATGACTGACAAAATATGGAACAGAGAAGAATTCAAATAAATTCTGCACTATATATATATATATAAGATTTAGTTTTCTATTATTCTAAAATCTGTTTTGTAATCTTCGTAATGTATTAATTGGTACACAGTTGTTGAAGTTGCATCATTGGATATCATCTTAATAATGTAAGGTAATAGCATAGATGAACTGCTTAAACTATAAGAAACTGGTCCAAGTTCACCTTCTTGGAGTATGATTCTATTTCTAGCAATGCTTGAAAATACTAAAGGAAATTTAAATTCAAGTTGGGAGAGTAATAAAGATGTAAAAAATTCTTGGAATTGTTGTGTAATAGCATCCAATGTCAAAACTTTGCCAAATGAATGATAAAAGGTTGCTGTGATTGATAAATTTGTAAACGATGTAACTTTACCGATATTGTGTTTGTGGGAATGTAACTCCAGAGGTTTCTCTAAAAGAGTATTTATTTTACTTGGTGACCATATATTACATTCAAGCTCGAAAAGAATTTCATTTTGGGGAGATAAGAGTATCTTAGTTTTGTACAATAAAGTATCTTCCCAAAATCTGATTCTCTTTTGTAAGCTTTTGAGGAACGCTTCCATTAACGAATGATCCAATGGTTCTTGATTGTTCCTCGAGAGTGAAATACCAATCTTTATTCAAGAAATGTTAGTAGCTATAGATATCAGTGGAAAATAAAAAGTATTTTCTTTTAACTCACTGTTAATTTGTGTGGTTGTTTTGGTGGCAGTATAATTAGATTATCGATATCTGATAGGTCCTCGGCGGCTAAATCGAGGGATACATTTGATTCCCATTTTGAAATTAAAGGGTCTCCTCCTGAGTTCAAAAGGGATGCCGATTTTAAGTAAACTGGAGTAAACTGTATATTTTTTACCATCAACAATTCTGGATCTGATCATGAGGTTTAATTCAAAGCTGTCTACAAAAGCATCAAATTTTGACTTTCACCTAACTTTTTCTGGTTAAGAAAAAGTTAGCCCGCACCTGTAATCGGATAAAACATTCGGTGATCATACGTAGCGCTACATTACATTATAATAGAACCAACGACTACATCAGTCCAAGTCAAGAGATATCATAGGCCGGTTATTATTGAATGAATCACCCGGAAAAGCTACTGTCTTCAATGGGCGGGTATGCTAACGTAACCGGATCATTATCCCTGCATGCGTAGAAACTTCTTTTCTTGATCAGCGGTGTTTGCTTCTGGTCAAGAATGGCGATCAGTTTGTCCTTCGGCTGGATAGGGGCATCTTACACTAAACGCCGAGTGTCCATCTCACTGGCTCCTTTAATTTCTTCGGCAACTCTTATTTGGAGCTCAGTGGGTTCCCACTACGGTAAAAAAAAAACTTGGTGAGCCCAGGACAAATTTTTCTACCCAGCGGCCGTTTCTGTGGTGTACGAAACCAGCAAGCAGACAAACTAACAATAGTGCCGATGACAGATTGGACGTAATCAGATATTTTCACAAGGCAAACAGGTATTATTGGACTCGTCTGAATTTATCCTCCTTTCAGGTTCACCCGGTTTCCAAACACTCCTGGAAGTTCGCATAATCATCCACAGTTGCACGGAACCTATACAGAAACTCAAGTAGTGATACACTGAACTCAGTTGAGCATTTAAACATTGAGCAACAGGGATATATTATTATAATATAAATATTTAAAAAGACTGGCAATTGAAAAATTAATTTTTTCATAGGGAGATAAACAAGAATAAATAGATACAGGATATCTTACAATGGATCCAACAAGAGCCCCCGACTTTAAACCTCCTTCCTCCAACGAACAACTAAATCCTCCACCAGATCCTACATCAACTATACCGAATTCAGACCCAATTGTTCCATATGTCTTGGCCGATAGTAATGCTTCAATTGATGCACCTTTTAATTTGAATACTACAGAGAGAAAGAAGAAGGGAAGGTCATCAAACAACACATTAAGTGGTATTAGTGGTAATCATTCACATCATATTCCATTGAATTCAAGCGATTTTCAACCATTGTCAGCTGATATATCTTCAGACGAAAACTCAATGAATGACGCACTTAATAATTTAGATACAAACGAGAAGACTGGTTCAATAAACATTGGCGTTCAAAAATATCAAATTGCAGATTTAGAAGAGGTTCCTCATGGTATCGTAAGACAAGCAAGAAATATTGAGGACTATGAATTTCCAACCCACAGGTTTTCAATGAAATTAAAGGATCCAAATAAACTGCCGTTAGTCATTTTGGCTTGTGGGTCCTTCTCCCCAATTACATATCTTCATCTAAGAATGTTTGAGATGGCATTGGATGCAATTAATGAACAGACAAGATTTGAGGTTGTTGGTGGTTATTTTTCTCCAGTCAATGATACATATCAAAAACCGGGTCTAGCTCCTGCTCATCACAGAGTGAGAATGTGTGAATTAGCCTGTGAAAGAACCTCCTCATGGTTAATGGTTGATGCTTGGGAATCATTACAACCAACCTACACAAGAACTGCTAAGGTATTAGATCATTTTAACTATGAAATTAATGTCAAAAGAGGTGGTGTTTCTACAGTAACTGGTGAAAAAATTGGTTGTAAAATTATGTTATTAGCCGGTGGCGATTTAATTGAGTCAATGGGTGAGCCTAATGTTTGGGCTGATGCCGATTTACACCATATTCTAGGTAATTATGGTTGTTTAATCGTGGAACGTACAGGTAGCGACGTTCGTTCTTTCCTTTTATCACATGATATCATGTACGAGCATAGAAGAAATGTTCTCGTGATTAAGCAATTAATTTACAACGATATTTCGTCGACAAAGATCCGTCTTTTCATTAGAAGAGGCATGTCAGCACAGTATCTCTTACCCAATTCTGTTATTAGATATATCCAGGAACATAAACTATATATCAATCAAACAGAGCCTGTCAAGGATGTCATGGATACCAAGACTTAAAAAAAGGAGATAATGAACAAAACAACAGAATCATAAGATTATAGATCTATGGTATTGCACCTTTAGAGAATATATAATTAACTTCATTCAAATATATGGAAACTAATACTTTAAATAATTATACCACTGTACAAAATATTATGCTAACTATTAAATCCTAACATTTTTAGAATAGTTAGTGCAAGTATATTAGAACTTGAAGAAGTTACCACTGAAATCAAAGAAATACCAAATGGTAAAAAATTTCACTTATAATTGAACAGGCTTGTACAACATCATCTGAGTGCTACTGGTTCATCTTGGAAGTATATTAAATTTTCCAAATTGAAACGTATATTATTCACTGTTTGAAATGACAATTATTACTTCTAGCTATAAAGCCGATCATGCTTAACCACAAGAAACTCTCTTAGACTAACAATATTTCATTTCAAAAATCAGAAAGCCTACAATCACAAAAGTAAACTGTTGGGCAAAATATGGGAGTTTAAAGTTGTAAAAAGAAACTCCGGAACGGGGAATTGAACCCCGATCTAGCACGCGACAAGCGCCAATTCTGAC
>JAJMCG010000239.1:0-10291 GCA_030572895.1 Jamesozyma jinghongensis
CGAAAACCTTTGACTCGAAGAAGGACGATGGGTCTTTCAAGAGATCCAGAAGGGAATATTAGATAGCGTAAAATACATGTGTAAAATAGAATAATTAATAAATAGTCAAAGACTTACTAAAGAACCTTTATATTATTTGGATGCTCTATCGTTAAATACGTTTTGTAGTGTCGGGTAATTAATGATTGAAAATTTTTTATGTGGGACTGATTGAAAAATTTAGCGATGAGCATCAACAATATTTATTATACATAATTCTATAGAAATCTGTGAAGTGCCAATATAGAGATACCTCCCAGTTTATACGATGAGCAACACATTTCTTGAAGTGGTAAAAAACACCCCAATCGAAGTTATTTCTTCCGATTCCTCAAAGCCATTAGGATTAGTGAAATCGTACTTGGACTCTGTGATTCATAATTACAAGAGTTTCGATTCCGATAACAGGACCGCTATTGATGAAGTCACTATTGATGGGTTGGATGCTAATCAAGTTTGGTGGCAAACCAAGATGGTCATCGACAGTATTGAGGGTGATTTGATGGAAAGGATTCAGCAATTGAAGGCTGTTGTCGATGCCAGTAATGAAATATCTTCCGACGATGATGAAGCAGAAGAATTCTCTGGTGAAGATAGCGATAATTTGAGAAATGAAGAAGAAGAAGTGAACGAGGAGGAGGATGAACTTGAAGAGGAAATTGAAGCTAATGAGGGATCTGAGAATGAAATGGAGAACGCTGCTGAAGAGAATGAAATCTTAGACCCACAGAGTCTGGAAGACGAAGACGAAGATGAAGGCGAAGATGAAGAGGAGGAGGCACATGAAGTCGATAGGGATGATGATGTCGATGATGATGAAGCCGACGGTTTAAATGATAAATTTTTCAACATTGAAGAATTCAACAGACAAACTTTGGCACAAGATAATGATCTTAATAATGATATCAACCAAGAAGGTGACGATGAAGAGGTTGATATGTTTGCTAATTTATCTGATGAAGATGATGATGAAGAAGCTGTATACTATGATGATTTCTTTGATAAACCACAAGCAAAGACTAATTCTATTATGGGCAAAAAGGCACATGGTGGTGACGATTCTGATTCTGAAGATGAACAATCAGCTATGAATTCTCTAAAATTAGATTTGTTTGATGAAGGTGACGATGAGGATGAAGAGGATACTAAAGAAGTTGATGGTAAGAAGTTATCCAGTTTCCAGAAGCAACAATTGGAGATCCAAAAACAAATTAAGCAACTAGAAGAAGAAGCCGTCGCTGAGAAGAAATGGGCTTTGAAGGGTGAAGTTAAGGCTAAAGATCGTCCAGATGATGCATTATTGACAGAAGATTTAGAATTTGAAAGAACCGCCAAGCCTGTTCCAGTCATTACAAATGAAGTTACTGAATCTCTGGAAGATATGATTAGAAAGAGAATTCAAGAATATAATTTCGATGACTTACCTAGAAGAACAATAAATGATTTAGCAAGAAAGGGTCCAAGAAAGCAATTTGAATTAAGTGACTCAAAGTCCTCAAAGTCCCTAGCTGAATTATATGAAGATGATTATAAAGGTGTTGATGAAGACGCTAAGATAAGTGAAGAATTGCAAAGGAACCATGATGAAATATCAGAATTATTTGCCAGCATCAGTTATAAGTTAGATGCTCTTTCGTCTGCTCACTTCATTCCAAGACCTGCACAAAAACAATTAGAAGTTAGAGTGCAGAGTGCAGCTATAACAATGGAAGATGCACAACCATTAAGTATGTCCTCGGCCTCGACATTGGCTCCACAAGAAGTCTATAAGGTTGGTAAGGCAGAAAATGACAACGAAATAAGATTAAAGAATGGTACAGTTATGGCTAGAGGTGAACTGACTAGGGAGGAGAAGAACAGGTTGCGTAGAGCTGCCAAAAGAAAGAGAGCTAAGAACTCCGCCAGACAATCACAACAACCAAACAAGAAGAGTAAGAAGGATAACGTCATAGAAACATTGTCTCGTGCTAGGAATATCACAGTCATTAACAAGCAAGGTGAGAAGCATGACATTAAGGGTAATAATATCAAGAGCAACAACAACAATGTTAACAATTTAAGACTTTAGTTGCATGCTGGGGCAGGATAGAATATTTACCTAAACAATATATACTATAATTTAAACGTGTCTTTACGTCGCATCCATGCGTTTGCTGTATAAACAACGGCATGTGTCAAATAATGAACTTCAATTGATTGATTGTTTTAGATCCTGTTCGTTACTGGAAATCATGATTTTCATTTAGTTTTTCTTCGAAAAGGCTGAAACAAAAAGTGCGGGAGTGAAATAAACAAAATAAAAATAACCTCACGATACTACCAAACATTTCAGTTCCAAAAATATACACTTAAATACTATACAGAAACTAATGGTAATGAAACTAGTCATGGTGGATCCCAGCAAAACTGGAAAAGATAAGATACGGTCCAACACATTTCATCATTTTAGGAGCAACCACATGGAGAAATCTCAGGAGAAAACTGTTGAAGCTGTAGAGGAAGAGAAGAAGAAAGTGCCGATAGTGTTTCATAAGTTTAATGCTGGTTCTGTGACTAAGTTAGGAGAACAAGAAAATGAAAGTTTCTATAATTTGCTAAAGGAGGAAAAACCTTTACTGAACGAGATTATGGCAGAAAGAAATCCCCATGAGGATATATTCAGCAAAGAGTCTATTTTGGATATGCGAATTGAATCAAAACCAGCCATAGATATTAAACTTGAACGAAAGTATAGTTCAAATTCTGGGGTTGCAGTTATTCATAAGCGTAATCACGGTTCAGCAACAAATAAAATTAAGAAACTGACTTTTGTGAAAACGAGAACGAACATAACTCCTATGAACGATAAATCCAGTGCGACATCGCATGTTATTAAACAAATGACTGAAAAGATACCTACTTCGAACATGGATCTGTCTGTCAGTTTGGATAGTAAAGAAACTTCATGCTTCGTAGAGATGAATGAAGCCCACCCTTTTACTGAATTTATTGACACAGAAGGCTATATGTCAGTTAACAAAACAAGCAGAATGAACTTGACAGGTAGATTTAACTCAGATTCGAAGGTAAAATTAAACAGATCCCAACCACAACCTCCACTAATAAGAGGTTATTCCACATATACTTTCAAAGTAAACCTAAAAGAGAGCAGTCACAACGAAAGTAATGAAAGTAGTCATGAGAAAATATAATGAAATGATAATTAAGTATTCAGTTCCAAGCATTTTCTATTTATTTCCTATTTCCCTTCCTTTATGCCGCATGAAATTATAATTAAATTAAAAGGACAATCAGCAACTATTTCTAGCGCATTTATGTATTCTTATTCTATTTAACTTTAAATAATTCAAACTTGAATATCATGTTGTTTTCAACCATATGAAATATTTGTGATTTATACTATACTGTGAAAAATGATATAAAGAAGTATAATATTATTAGTATTATATAATTTTAAGGATATATAGTATTAAAACGAGCAATATATAAGATTAAAAAATGTCACATAAAAAGAACGGATTTCTAGTTTTACATTAGTGGCATTTTCATAATCAAATTAAGAACATAGAAGACAAAATGATAGAGAGAAGAGATAAGGTCTTACAGGATTGTAATGAATTACCTAGACCTGAATATAGGGATATTCTAGGTTGTGAAGATGATGGAATAGAATAAAATGATTGAATTTCAAGGCCAAAAGGTGGTAAAGATGAGCTAGATTCAGTGGAAATAGTAAAGGACCTAGTTTCTAAGGTAGTAATAACAGAAGAAGTTTGGTTGGAAATAGTATCAGTAGTCTTTTTCAAGGTATCTGTAGAAGGTGGAACAGAAAAATGTGTTGTACTTTGTAATATGGTTACTGTGGTTGAAACTTCTACTTGTGGAACGCTAGACGCTGAGGAAACTGAAGAAATTGTCACAGGTGGAACACCAGAAACTGAAGAAACTGAAGAAATTGTCACAGGTGGAACACTAGAAACTGATGAAACTGAAGAAATTGTCACAGGTGGAACACTAGAAACTGAGGAAACAACAGTTGTGTTTGATAACCATGGAGTTGTTGCAGAACTGGTGAATATGTTAATCGAGGTTTCAGTCACCGTCTTTGGCTTTTCAACTGAGTGCGTGGTGGTTAACGAAATACTTAATATGCTTGGTGTGGAAGAATATTGAGATGACATAGTGGTTGTTATGTTTGAGGATTGGAGACTAGACAGAGAGCAGCTAGGACAGATTGTGGATGTTGTTGTGGAGTGTTTAGCTGTGGTAGAGCTTGGGGTCTCGACATGAATAATAATTTCAGGTGTGGAAACAGAATCGGTACCAACAGTAGTAGTAGTTTCAGTGGAATAAGTGGAAGTGTATGAACCAGTCCATCCAATGGTGGTGGTTGTCGTTATGACAGTACTAGGAGTCTCAACATGAATAATAATTTCAGGTGTGGAAACAGAATCGGTACCAACAGTAGTAGTAGTTTCAGTGGAATAAGTGGAAGTGTATGAACCAGTCCACCCTGTAGTAGTTGTGGATGTGATTTCACCGATAGAATTTGTTGCAGCTGCATAAGCATTATTCTCATAGAATTCGATTGTATGAACTCTAGAAATCCTAGTAGACCAGGTCGTACTAGCAACTGTATCCATACAGCTATAACGCATATCATAATTATGTTCTAATATGTTTGTACCATTATTCAACGCTTGCAATGCATTAACAAAAACTTTTTCACCAGGTTTACCTTGACCAACATTGATCATGATGGAATTGCCATTACAGAGGACATCAAGGGGAGTAGCCTCTTGATCGTCATTAGGGAACCACCAATCGTTGTATTTACTAGTGAGATATGATGTAGCAGAGTCACAGTCAAGATTGTGAGCTTCGGAACCGGCATTAAAATTAATCTCTTCAGTTCCACCTAATAAGTAACCGTTAGGACAGTATAACCCTAAATAATAAATCTCAGCTGAACCATATCCTGTTGAACGGGAAAACGAAGTATATGCTTCAGTAAGTTGGTAGGCGCTGAATGTAACATCCGTTGTTAATTCGTTACCAAAATCAATTGTGTTTACCCCAGCAGAGAATACCTTGGAATTTTCCAATTCGTATTTATTAAAAGATCCACCAGTACTGAAACTCAAAGCAAATGAAATTGTGCCCAAAATACTTTTGAAGGAAGCAAGCGAAGTAAGTGCATCACATTTTAATACAGTATGTTCGAATTTATAAGCGGCTTGATGTGAGGCATAACAAATGAAGATATCAGTTTTGTCATTTAACTGAATTGTCAAAAAGCTTTGCTCTTCTGTAACATCACTGAATTTAATACGATATATGGAAGGCATTTTCAAAAGAAACGAATCACCCTTGTTTATTGAAGAAGTATCAGCAATATGGAAGTCAAAAGTAGAATTCCAACCTTGGTGAGGGTATGAGAATGATGTTAAAGGAGTGATGGACAAATTAGAAAATGCGACAGTATGTGTTATATCAGTAGCGCGAGATAATAAAGCTAAGCTTAATCCCAATAGAATATTAAGAAACATAATCATTCTTATTTGTGGTAATAATATTTTTGGTATTACTTTTCAAATTCTGAAAACTTTAATACAAATCATAATGCAGATAGACAGAATCATTACATCTCGCCTGGGATATATATATATATCAGAACTATCCTCTCTCTATTTGAAATCATAGAAACTTTTCCCTAAAAACGGTATGAAATAAGTTTCAATTCAATACGTTACTTCTGTGCAGCAATTTAGACGCATTATCATTTAGAAGGTAAACTTCCTCATGTTGAGGTTATCTTCGAATCTCTTGATACATGTAGGAGGCAAAGATAAATGTTCTGCAGATCTGTCTTTGTCCCAGCTTCGAAAAACCTCCAAAGAGATGTGACATTATTCAACATTGTTCTCTTTCTTAATGTAATATATCGACTCCGAGTATTTCTGGGACAGCATAATAATGTAAAAAATTGCATCGATTTTTTCGGTCAAAAGTTTCCTAATTTGGTCTTCAATAGAGTCGTTCCAAAACTATATGTATTAGAAAAGAGACATGTTTTGTACTTAATCTTCCATAAGTCAGCCTAAAACGTAACATTGAAACCAATCATCATTGTATTGAGGTTTTTAGCTAGAAAAATGTGAAATTAAACTAAGGCAGAACCAATCATAACTGATAAAGTAAGTTTTTCTATCTTTAATGACTTTTAATAAAAGAATGTTCACCCGTTATTCAGATACTACGATGAGCAAAGGTGCTGAAACTCTCCGTAAAAACATGTACATTTTCATATTACTTCAAAACACCTAGATTGTTTCTATGAAGTTTCAGCATCATTATAATCATATAAAAAATTATTAATTGATAATATCTTGCCGTTTTAGGCCACAAATAGCTAACAGTCTAAATATAATATTTTTGAGACGTTAAGTGGATAGATATCAGGCGATGTAAAAGTAGAGATTTCATTATTAAAGCGGTACAGAGTAATGGGGGAATTCTAATCGGTGTTTTCCGAATGCTTCCTTTTGGAGCAAAACCAAAGCCTTCTGACTTGTTTATTCTGTAAAGCTATCATTGCTAGTAGGAAATATATTCCTTACGCACCCTTCTGGACATTTTCAGTTTATTAATGTCGTCTTGGAGAATTTATTGTCTTTCTTGAATTTAAATTTTTGACGGGTAACCTAATTTGATATTTTTGGAATTTCGGTAAACAGATCTTGAAGAGTATGGTCTAGGTCTCTCAATAAACAAATAGGAAAACGCAACACGATTGTACATAAGTAGTTATTCATCGATCATCCATCGAACCTAGGGGATTATTTAGAATTTAGGGATGTCAGATCAAAGAATATTTGCGAGATATAAGGCTAATGAGATAAAGATCGATCTACAATCAGCTGATGTAAAGAAACTTAAGTCAAGTGGGACTAAAAGAAAAAATGCATTAAGAAAAATTATTGCGAATCTAACTTTAGGTAACTATGCAGAAATGATATTGTTACTTCCAGAAATTTTAAAGTTTTGGCAAATCGATGATGACATGGAAGTTAAAAGAATATGCCACGAGTACATTAGAACAATTGGTTCTATTAAACCAAGAAGTACAGTCGATGCTTTATCATTTATATTGGATGATTTACAAAGTGGTAATGAGAAATTGCAAGTAATGGCTTTGACTACTTTGGTAGCCATTCCATTTACTAAATTCACCGAAGAAGCATTTAATTTTATCATCAACTTGGCCAACCGAAGGTCTGTGTCCTCGGGGCTGCTAATAACATCCATATATGCATTACTTCAATTGGATGATATAGACCATCAAAAGGTTATGAGTCTTTTAAATATCCTGCATGATTTAGTAGAACAGCAAATGGAGAAACCAGAGGTTCAAGTAGCAGCTGTAAATGTTTTGTATTTACTACATGAGAAGAATTCAAATTTAAAACCTCTCACATTGTCACTAGATACAGCGTTTAATTTATTGGAGTTATTGCCTAAATTAAATGAATGGGACATATCTGTATTACTAGGGATCTTACCTGTTACAGTTGTTCCAGAAAAACATAATGACGCATATGAGATGATTGATATGATCCTACCTCAAGTACAACATGTCAACTCATCTGTTTCCTTAAATGCATTGAAATTGATAATGTATCTGTTAAATTATGTTGACAATATTAATGAAAGCATTATAAAACGTTTATCTAATTCCATATTAGCTCTATTGGAAAAGCCTGCCGAGCTCCAGTTCCTTATTTTAAGAAATGTAATTCTTCTGTTATTGAGTAGAGAACAATCACTGTTAAAATTAGATGTGTCTTATTTCTTTATCGAATACAATGATCCAATTTATATTAAGGACACTAAGTTGGAATGTCTCTACTTGTTGTCTAATGAACAAACTCTACCTCAGATATTAGATGAATTGGAAGAATATGCAACAGATATTGATATTCAAATGTCTCGGAAGGCTGTGCGTGCAATTGGTAATTTGGCAGTCAAATTGGGTGATGAAGCAGCAAATAAATGTGTTGATGCCCTACTTAACCTGCTTGAATTTGGCGTCGATTATGTTGTGCAAGAAATTATATCTGTATTCAGAAACATTCTCAGGAAATACCCAGACTTATTTAAATCGGATGTCAGAACATTGGTTAAATATACAGATAATATTCAGGAGGCAGAGTCAAAAAATGCTATGATTTGGATTATAACTCAATACTCAAGTATTTTACCAAATTATTTGGATATATTTAAGACTTTCTGTGAAAATATTTTGGATGAAACTTTGGAAGTTCAGTTTTCTATTTTGAACTCAGCCGTTAAATTTATCGTTAGGGATCCTTCTCCTGACACTGAGGATGTCTGTATGCGTCTAATAAGTAAATTTACAGAGGAATCCAACAACCCTGACTTAAGAAGCCGTGCATATATGTATTGGAGATTACTTTCATTTTCAAAACAAAATGGCAATTTGATAAGCCAAGAAACTATAAAGGAAATCATCGATGGTGAATTGCCAATAATTGAATTAAATACCAAACTGGATCCCACTGTTCTAGAAGAACTGGAACTAAATATCGGTTCCATTACCTCGTTATATTTAAAACCAACTTCCCAAATCTTTAGAATGAATAAAATGAAGTATTTACCAGACAGTCCGGTTTTAAACTCAAATAAAGAAAATCTCAAGGTTCTAACTGATAATTTGTCATCTCAAAGTTTATCCGATTATTCGCATGACTCAAATTTACAATCAAAGCGTTCTTTTACTGAACCACAAAGGACCCCAACAATGAATGACTATGATAGGCCTGCTGAAAAAATTAATCAACTAAAGGGCAAAAGGAAGTCGAGTGCAAATTCTCCTTCAAAACTAGGCAGAAAACCGTCGATGCTACTTCGGAAATTGTCATTAAAAAAGCGATAGCTATATAGATATATATATATATAAATTAGATACGCCGTATGCGCAATTGGATTTTCAAACAGCCGCAATATAAAATTGTTATTGCTATTAATATTTCCGATTAGTTGTGCTAATGTACGTTGAACCCTAACTTTTTTTGGGGTGCTCAGTGCAAGAATATTAGAGTACTGAAAATTATCTGTTGAAAACTATTACTTTGAGGATGGTTAATAGTTGATTGTCAGAACATGGAGGATCTGTTATTGTTTCACAAAACGGTAAAATGATAAAACAGATTAGTATTACAATTTGATAGGCTTGTGTAACACCACATAGTGTTATTGTATCACCTGTGAAGAATAAATTACAGTTCGATGAAACCTATATAAAGTGTGAAAAATTCTAAGGGATAAATTATTGATTTCATACCTTATATCATATTTTTAAATGGAAGAAAGAGAGGGAAAATTACGTGTATATTAAAATTAAATCAAAATTTCAAACTGTTGAACACATACATTTTTAAGATGGTTAGTGCAATAATATTAGAGCATGGAGAATTTACCACTGAAACAAAAGATATGGCAGATGATAAAAAATTTTACCTATAATTGAATAGGCCTGTACAACGTCTTCTAAGTGTTACTAGTTCATCTGTGAAATATATTAAACTGTCCAAATTGAAACGTATATAAATGACAGAAAACAACAACAATCAAATTTTAGAATGTCACACTTTATGTATCTTTTATTTTTGATTATTGTAAAAAAGTGAAAAGATTTATCTGTATATTATTCACTATTTGAAATGGCCTCTATCACGTATAACTATAAACCCAATCATGCTCAGCCACAAGAAACTATCTTAAACAGACAACATGTCTAGCTGTATTAGTATCCCTGTTCAACCACAAAATCCGCTCTTCAGTTATCATTAAACCTAGAAATGACTAGGTGATAAAATTTTTTCAGTTATAATTAGATAGGGTTTTATGACATAACTTGAAAGTGATTGTTCATTTATGAATTGAATTTCGGATTTATACTGCCTAAATGAAATGTATATGGAAAAAAAAAAGCGTTAGAAATAACAGTAAGAAATTATGCTGTATATACACTTTATATTTTACGTTATTAGGGCAAAGAAAACATTATTAAATTTCAATCAAGTATTATTACTGTTGAATCCTAACATTTTCAGGATGGTTAGTGCAAGAATATTAGAGCATGGAAAATTTACATCTGAAACAACAAAAATGACAGATGGTAAAAATTTTCACTTATAATTGAATAGGCTTGTACAACATCATCTAAGTG
>JAJMCG010000240.1:0-10259 GCA_030572895.1 Jamesozyma jinghongensis
AATAATAATAATAATAATAATAATAATAATAATAATAATAATAATAATAATAATATAACGACGCAACAATCAACGTCAAGTAATAACAATTATACAGCATCGACAACACGACCTAGAACCCCAGGACCTCCACAATTACCACAACCATCACAACAACTAAAACGAACATATAATACTTCATCAACTGCTTTATTCCCAAATATAACAGAGAGGTATAAAACCGCAAATAATACACCCATTTCATCTACAAATGAAAATCCAAAGAATATTATCACTGGATTTGATACAACCCCAACAGAGAAGTCCAAGATCCTAAGATCCAAATCGAAATTGAAATTAACAAGGACAAGATCCAACGATAAAAATTCATTGCATAGTAGACAATCCTCTTCTTCCTCAATTTCTTCCAGTCAAAGACCTATTATATCCAGAGCAGAGTCTCTCTTTATCAAAAAAGATGATAATACTGACGATGAAACTAATAAGATGTTCAAGAAACAAAATGATAATAGAATCTTCTTTAGTAGTGAGGATGAATACTCGGATTGGAATAGCATATCTGATGATGACGAGGACTTCGATGAGGATGATGACGATTTTTATAGAGACGATGACGGCGGTGACCTCAATGGCATGGCAGATTACGATGATGATGATGATGACCAATATTATAGAAAACAATGGGATAAATTACTTTTCACAAAGACACATGCTTCATCATCAGTATCTCCTACAACTGCTAATACACATGATCCAGTCAGGAAAAGTCTACTAAGTGGATTATTCTCGAATGTAAAGTCACCAGGTGGACCAACAACCTCTGAGACTACCACGGCGACATCGACAACTAATGAGAGTGTTTCTCAACGACCCACTTTGAAGACAAGTAACATTACAGCGTTGGGTTCAGTGACTCCACCACCAGGTGTCATCCCAACGTCAAAGCCTACATTAGAGGGTATAATCAAACAGACGCACTCTCGAACAAACTTAAGCGGCAGTGCCGTAGAAGATAAATACGAATCCAATGCACCACTAACCGCTCAGACACTCCTGCCGACAGCTCTCTCCACGCATATGTTTCTTCCTAATAATATTCATCAAGAACGTATTGCACTTGCTCAGCAGAAGAGACGTGTCTCAATGGATATCCCATCTAAAAATAAAAATAGTGGATTCTTAAAGACTCGAATGGAGATCTCAAAGGAAGAGAAGAAGTATGTTAGACGACGGGAGGGAACCAGTAAATAAATCAGGACATAACTATTACTAATTTTACACTATATAGATTACATCTTACATATATTTAATTTTGCAATTACCCGCACATCCTTTCAAATATGAAAAATTTTCTGAATATTAGAAAGAAAAAAATTTAGCGATGAGATGGGTTTGATATAGTTAAAATCCAGAGTATTAAAGCAAGACAAGCGATGTTGAGAAAGCAAGCTCGTGAGAGAAGAGAGTATCTTTACCGTAAAGCCCAACAATTACAGGAGGCTCAGTTGGAACAAAAGAGACAGATTATCAAGGAATCCCTAGCTCAAGGTAAACCCCTACCGAAGGAGATTGCAGAGGATGCTGAATTACAAAGAGATTTCCGTTTCGATCAGAGTGCTGATGCTCAGAATGATGAGGATATTGATAACGAATATTCACACACAAGTGGGTTGACTGACCCACGTATTATTATCACGACGTCTCGTGATCCAAGTACTCGTCTTTCACAATTCGCTAAGGAGGTCAAATTAATGTTCCCAGATGCGACTAGATTGAATAGAGGTAACTTGATTATGTCCAACTTAGTTTCTGCTGCCATTAAGTCAGGTACTTCCGATATTATTGTGTTGCATGAACATCGTGGTGTCCCAACTTCGATGACTATTTCACATTTACCACATGGTCCAACTGCTTTCTTTTCACTGCATAATGTTGTCCTAAGACATGATATCCTGAATAGAGGTAATGTCAGTGAGGTGGCGCCACATTTGATTTTTGATGGGTTTGAGACCAAATTAGGTGAACGTGTTGTGTGTATATTAAAGCATTTATTTGCACCTGGTACCAAGAAGGACAGTGAGAGAGTAATGACATTTGCCAATAAAGGTGATTTTATCAGTGTTAGACAACATGTATATGTTAGGACTAGAGATGGTGTTGAGTTAGCTGAAGTGGGACCAAGATTCGAAATGAAATTATTCGAATTGAGATTGGGTACTTTGGAGAATAAGGATGCGGATGTCGAATGGCAATTGAGAAGATTCGTTAGAACCGCTAATAGAAAGGATTATTTATAGACGGTCATTCTTAAAACTTAATAAACCAGCATAATGTGTGTATAGTATATAAACGATTAAAATCGAAAGCAAAACAATAAAAGATATGTGAATGGATGATGGAGAGTATTTTTCAAACAGAAAGATATTAATGGATGTTTAATTTACCTGGAACACTCAAATAAATCTTAGAGATTCATTTCTAAAGAAGTATATAAGTAATGCAATTCAAGACGATAAGCCATATGACCAAAAAGGGTGTTAATTTGCAGTTAATAATCGCTACCATAATTTCCTTTAGAATAGGCACCGTTATTCTATAAAATATATAAGTAGACTACTTTTCTGTAAAAATAATATTTGTTGAGATTTGCCGCCACAGTCGCGAAACAGGTCACTTTAAAACTGGAAAGATAAGAATCTAGCAAGGATATAACCAACTTTATAGTGTTTGTGTATGTTTTGTTCATACCCCCATACTTTCATACACAATTCTGTTCCAGAACCCTGTTGAATAGATATATTGGTTCACATTAAACGCAAATATATAAAATGCCTACTTAAAAAAGGGGAAAAGAATAACGAACATTTTTATAATAATTAGAATTAAAAGGAATGTTGAGTGATATTTGATATTTGATATTTGATATTTGATATTGATAAGTGCTGTAAGTTGAATAACGAAAATCCTGTGCACGGTCATAATCTGTTTGCGTTCACTCTATTCCTAACTATATCCCTCAAGTTTTGTACTTGCAATCCAGCATCCTCTTCCATTTCAAAGAACTCTGTGTCATCATCGTCCTCACTAGTTAAATTATCCTCGCTGGATTCAAGATGGAATTCTGGCTTAGCCTCATTGGTCTTCTTCTTCTGCAACAATATCGAGTTAGTATTCACGGAAGAAGGTGATCTTGTTACATTATTATTAGAAAATCGTCTAGGACCTAAGTATGGTGAGGAATCGCGTCTGCTGGTGAATGGATTGAAGAAAGGTGGTGACGTACCTTCTGGATTCTTTATATGTGGTGTGGATTGTGATGAAAGGAACGACGGACGTCTCTTTTTCTGTTCATCTGTTATCATATCTACGTATGAGTAGAACTTTAATGTCTTTCCTGGTGTGTCTGCTAAGGTAGATAGGCTTGTATCGCTGGAATCGTTCATATCGTTCATCAAATTGATATTGGATAAAGATGAATTACGAGATCTACCCAAAGCCATGTTAAGGCCAACTACTGAAGAAGAACGAGAGTGGATTAAATGAACGTTTTCCAGGTTTGTTGCGTTATCGGCGACTAGGGACGCGCTTGCATCTAAAGCCGGAGCAACCAAATTCTCCAACGCTCTACGATGATAATGACTTGAGATAGTAGGTGAGAGAGGGTCAGCAGTTGTATTTCCTGAAGATGGGGGTGATACTGAGTTTTTTTGTGTGGAGGAGTGCACTCTAGAAAGTCTTCTCAAAGAGGTTCTAGAGTTTACTATTGAGATTGGCGCAGCCGTGGAATTTGAAACTGTTGGATGTAACTGGTGTAAATTTGACGTGGAATTAACTGAATTAAGCGAATTTATAGAGCCCCCAGTCATTTGTCTCTGTAAAAATAGAGTTGAGTTAGACATCTGTCTTGAGAGTCCACCGATTGCATCTTCCACGTTTCTTTCAAAAATAGAGTGCTGGCTAACAGTATCAAGGAATTCGCCAGACGCGATGCTTGAGGTTCTCGAAATCGGGCTTGTATTGGTCTGTATACGTTCTAACTGAGTGTCCATCTAGTATATTCTATAGCAGTAGTTCTTGGTATTTGGTTTGTTGGGAGGTAAGTGGCTCTTCTACAACCGTCTCTGGGTTACAGTTCCCTCGAGAAAGTGTTATTTTATACTTCGGATACCTTTTATTTTTCGGTGAGCGATTTCTGGAAACTGCAGATGCCAATTTTCTGATATGTGTAGGAGGCTTTGATAAAGGAAAAGAATAATAGAATGATTTTAGGTAATTCACCGTTGAGAGTCATTGTTTCTTCGGTGTGTGTTTTTTGAATGCCATCTACTGGAATGTCTTTTGTATCGGGAGTTCTTCAGTTTCCCTCAAATTGAGGTGGTTTTGTATTCTAAGTGATTAAATGTTACTCTATGTTAGGGCTGGCATTTTAGGAACGAAGCCCTAACTTGCTCTCTCTTATTTCACTCAATAGTACATTAAAGAGAAGACACCGCCAGTCTAGGAATAAAAACATTATATTAACCCAACTCCAGGTCATGATTAGAGCCGTAGTAGCAGGGAGACTATCCGGTTCATTGGCATGTGTTAGGGGTAAGCATACGAATGTTGTGAGCACTAACAAACTGCAAGTTGCTGAACGTATTGATACCATCACGGGTAACTTAGGGAAGTACTACCCTTCTATGACAACATTACAGAAGTCTACTGTGCCAACACTATCCCTTGGTGAGTTTAACAAAAGATTTAGTAAGGAGTCGGACGATCTTCCAGGCATCCAATGCAGTGTTCTTGGTAGGATTAAGAATATTAGATATGCAGGAAAGAAGATCTGTTTCATTGACTTGGTCTCCTCTCAGGATCAAACGCAACTACAGATTATAGTTAACTTCAAAAGTCTTTCCCCACTGATAGATCAATCACAATTTGCGGATAAGATTGCTTTCTTACATAAACATGATTACATACAAGTTTCAGGTCATCCAGGTTTCTCTGCAAACAAGGCTCGTACTCTTTCGTTAAAAGCTAACTCCATACCAATCATACTGTCCCCTAATCAGAATCCACTGCCATCAGCCATCTTAAATAATGCAAAAATAAACAACAACAGGGTGTTAAGTTATCAAATCCAAGGCATCCAGCCTTTAATCCTTAGATCCTTCATAATTAACCTGATAAGATCATATCTCATAAATGAAAGATTTATAGAAGTGGAGACGCCTATGCTGACAGCAAAATCAACAGGTGCTAACGCCACCCCCTTTGTGACAAAAACACGAGGTGGTAGTTCTTTACAATTACGTATCGCTCCGGAGTTATGGTTGAAACGATTGCTTATCAGTGGTCTAGAACGTGTTTTTGAGATAGGCAAATGTTTTAGAAACGAGGGGGTAGATGCGACACATAATTCAGAGTTTACGATGATGGAATTGTATCAGACCTATCTTTCGATGGATAATCTTGTCTTGATTGCAGAAAACATATTCAAGGAGGTTGTCACTGGTTTGTTAAAGCACCCAATGTCCCGTGAATTAGAGACATTGAAGGAATTAAATCAAGTACTAGAGTCCAATGGTTGGAAATTTAATAGAGTGGAATTTTTGCCTACATTGGAAAAAGAGCTGGGCATTGACTTGACTAACGTAAACTTTGACAGTGTACAAGAATTATTAGAAGTGATACCACAGGAAGTTAGGGAGAGCCAATTCAAGGATGATCCTAGTGGTCTCACTCCACAACAAATCTTGGATACACTATGTGGACATTACATTGAGGACAAATACTGTCAGGGATTATTACCAACGATCATTTATCATCACCCAACGATAATGTCTCCCCTTGCCAAACTTAACCCAGATAACCCGAATACAACAATGAGGTTTGAGGTATTCATTAAGGGCAAAGAATATATGAATGCATACGAAGAAGAGAATTGCCCGCAAGAGCAACTTGCGAAATTTGCCGCACAACAAGAATTCAAAGCAAGTGATCCAGAGGCAATGTCAATAGATTATGCATATATAGAAGCTATGAAATCGGGGATGCCACCCACTGGTGGGCTCGGTCTTGGTATCGATAGATTATGTATGTTACTACTGGGTAAAGAAAGAATCGAACAAGTTTTACCCTTTGGTTCAGTGGATGATGTGGCTAGACAGTAATGTAAATATTTGTAAATAACCGTGTAATTATTAGTGATATCTAATGTCATTTACGTGATAACCTAATTATGACATATCAGAAAACCATAAGTCCTCCTTTTTTCAATAAATGTAACAAAAATAATATATCACTGATCGACACACAAGAGAGCACAAAGTTAGCTCCAAAGATACATTGTATGTCTTATATATTTTCTTAAAATGTACATCAGTTAAAATACTCAATTTCAATACA
The DNA here is from genome assembly GCA_030572895.1 of Jamesozyma jinghongensis. Taxonomy (NCBI): domain Eukaryota; kingdom Fungi; phylum Ascomycota; class Saccharomycetes; order Saccharomycetales; family Saccharomycetaceae; genus Jamesozyma; species Jamesozyma jinghongensis. The sequence continues at coordinate 6,394 of JAJMCG010000240.1, forward strand.
TTCATCACTATTTGATTTTACCCCTTTGTTCCTTATCGACAGCACTACAATCAGAGATGTTAATTAAATGCATTAATCAGTATTTTCAAATCAAAGGTATTATAGCCCTTTTGTTTAGGTTTAATTATGCATTTTTTTTATCTCAAAAACATTACCAATGTTTTATTATTAAACGTTTTATTTGTTAAGATGAAACGCGTCGCGAAAGTGAAAAATTCCCACTTATTCTTCAATTCAAGAAACAGCATCACCAATACAAAACATCATCAAGATATGATCCCTCCAACGGTAAAAGCATCCCTAGATAGCATCCATACCCACACATACTACTCCCCAGTTCCAGAATCCATTACTTTGAATTCAACTCCTGTAATTCTAGGTGTTGATGAAGCTGGTCGTGGTCCTGTCTTGGGTCCTATGGTCTACGGTATTTCATATTGCACGCAGGAATACCAAGATACACTGGTGATTCCAAAGTACGACTTTGATGATTCCAAGAAACTGACTGATCCAGTGCGTCGTAAACTTTTCCGCTTAATGTATGATTCCGATGAGTTAGAGGGGATTGGGTACGCCACTACTTGTATTACACCATGCGATATTTCTAATGGTATGCTTCGATTCCCGCCTTCCAAGCAGTACAATCTTAATGAACAGGCGCATGATACAACAATGGCTCTGATTCAAGGTGTTTTGGACCGTGGTGTCAATGTAGTGCATGTGTTTGTTGATACAGTGGGTCCACCAGCAACATATCAGAGGAAATTGGAACAAAAATTTCCTGGCGTAAAGTTTACTGTTGCTAAGAAGGCAGATTCTTTGTATTGTGTAGTTAGCGTTGCGAGTGTTGTTGCAAAAGTTACTAGAGATTTGCTTGTCGAGAACTTAGCGCAGACATGGAACGAAATGAATGGTGGTGATGTGATTCCTCTGGGATCAGGGTATCCAGGTGATCCTAATACTAAGAAATGGCTGAGAGAAGCGCAAAGAGACTTATTTGGATGGCCATTGAACATGGTCAGATTTTCGTGGCAGACGTGTCAAACTCTATTAGAAAATAATGACACTGGTATAGAAGTGCAGTGGGAAGAAGAATTTATAGACAAGAAAAGTAAGGCCATGCAGTCCTGGGACGAGGATCTCGACAAGAAAGAAGATGGTCAGTTTGGGAAGTTTGATGTCGTGGAGGAGCAACTCATAACATTGGACAGCTGGTATTGCTAATGGACATTCATAGAGACCTCAGCTTCCTAACGGAGGTTGACAACACTCTGTGAAGCACCATTTAAGTTTCAGCATTTACTGACGTTTTCATTGTCAAAGGCGTCACATTTATCAAATCGTGCAGCACGACTTCGCATGTCAAGTTGCGCAAAACGAATGACTGCAATAGATAAAGATGAATCATATATAAGAGTAAACATAAGAAACGTAATACGTAAAGAGCACTCACAAAACCCTAGAAACCAATGCTAAGAGCTTCTGTCCGTTGCGCAAGAATTGCCCCAAAACTTTCCTTAAGATGCTACGCCTCTTACCCCTCACATACGCTCATAGGGATGCCAGCCTTGTCCCCTACTATGGCCCAAGGTAACCTTGCAGCATGGAGTAAGAAGATCGGTGATAAACTAGCTCCAGGTGAGGTACTGGCTGAGATTGAGACTGATAAGGCTCAAATGGACTTCGAGTTCCAGGATGACGGGTACCTAGCTCAAATTCTAGTCCCGGAGGGGACTAAGGATATCCCTGTCAACAAGCCAATTGCTGTCTACGTCGAAGATGCGGAAGATGTCGCTGCCTTCAAAAACTTTACTCTCGAGGATTCCAAGGTTGCTACTCCTGCTGCTGATTCAGCTGCCCCTAAGGAGACTCCAACTGCTGTAAAGGAGACCCCTGTACAACAGTCATCTAAGTCCACTGCTTCACCCAAGTCAACTGAACCATTCAATGTTCATAGAATAATTGCATCTCCATTTGCTAAGATGCTTGCTTTGGAGCACGGTATTGCCTTAAAAGATGTCAAACCAACTGGCCCACATGGTAGAATTGTTAAGGCTGATATTGAAAAATACCTAAAATCTGCAACGACTGCTGCTACTTCTGCTACTTCTAATGTCGCACAAACTTCATCCACTCAATCTGCTGCTCCAATTACACCAATATCAGCTTCTGCGACTTATGATGATACTCCAATCTCAACTATGAGAGGTATTATTGCAGACCGTCTCTTACAATCTACAAATACAATTCCATCATACATTATCTCCTCAGACATCTCCGTTTCTAAACTTTTGAAATTAAGACAATCTCTAAACGGTACCGCTAACAACAAATACAAGTTGTCCATTAACGATATCCTTATCAAGGCTATCACTGTAGCTGCAAGAAGAGTCCCAGACGCTAATTCTTATTGGTTACCAACTGAAGGTGTCATTAGAAAATTTAAGAACGTGGACGTATCTGTTGCTGTCGCGACACCAACAGGTCTTATAACCCCAATTGTCAAGAATGCCGAATCAAAGGGTCTGGTTTCAATTTCAAACGAAGTCAAGGAATTAGTCTCTCGTGCCAAGACTAACAAATTACTACCAGAGGAATTCCAAGGTGGTACAATTTGTATCTCTAACATGGGTATGAATGACGCGGTCACTATGTTCACCTCTATTATCAATCCACCTCAATCCACTATCTTAGCTATTGGTACCTTAAAGAAGGTCGCAGTGGAGGATGTTGCCTCTGAGAACGGTTTCTCCTTTGATCAACAAATCAGTATCACTGGTACTTTCGATCATAGAACCGTTGACGGTGCTAAGGGCGCTGAGTTTATGAAAGAATTGAAGAGTGTCATTGAGAACCCATTGGAACTATTACTCTAATCAAATTATGAATATATATATATAATAATATTATTATCCTGAGAAAGTAAACAAATACTAGCTGTCTATATTACTTTAAAATAATTTATTCTTACTTAAATTAAGCAATGGTACTGTTTATTTGTTTCTCATTTCAGTTATTGTTGAATTTGGCTACTTTCCATCACGAAAGACGATTCCAATTTGAACACCTTCAAATAAAAAACTAACTTTAGTGATTCACTGACTATATTTCCCCCAAAAGCAAACACGAAAAACCAACCTCTAACGAATCAGTCATGGCCTTCAGCTTTCTCCCATCTTTCATTCTCAGTGACGAGTCTAAGGACCGTATCAACAGAATTTTCAACTTAACCCACACAGTTGCCCACTACGGTTGGATTCCATTTGTCTTATACTTGGGTTGGACTCAAACTTCAAACAAGCCAAACTTATTGAATTTGTTGTCCCCATTACCAAGTGTATAGATAATTGATTCACCGTATAAAAGGTCTATTATCGAAACTTTCATGTATATATGTATGGATACGTACTAAATATCATTTCTAATTTAATGTAGCAAATCAAGAATGAAATATCCAACAGACGTGTATTTTAATGTATGTGTGCCGACACCATATATAAGTCACCTACATTGTGAAGATGAACTTCAATTCACCTTTAACACATAATGTATATAAAGAATTTTTGTAAGTCAATTCTTTATCCCAAAGGTAGGGTTCCCTTAACCTAAAATCAAAAACCTTGAACAAACAGTTCTAAAAACATAGGCACATGCACAAACACTCTTCAAACATTTATAAAAATAATAATTAAATTAAATGATATAATATACTAAAGATGAATCAAATTTAAATATATTTTATTTAGTAACCGAAAGCAGCTAATTGCTTAGCGACATCGGATTCGGAAGCAGCAGCATTGGCAGCAGTAACCTTCTTGTTGAAAGCTCTCTTCTTAGCGTAGTATTCAGCAGATCTGACCTTTCTC
>JAJMCG010000241.1:0-10152 GCA_030572895.1 Jamesozyma jinghongensis
TTTTGTGGATTCTGAAATCCATGAGGAGAAATTTAAGTATAATTCGTATACAAATAAAATAAAACCTTCAGAAATAAAAATGGAATCCAAACAATTACAGAATAATTATTATAAACTTCACTTGGCATGTTAATTTCTACTAGAATGCTTTTCTATGTTTCGACAATCATAGTGTAACTGTTGTTTGTCTTACTGGAAATGTCATGAATCCATTTTTAACGTACTGCTGCCTACCGAAATGTTACAGAATTATTTCTGATACCTACAACATTAGTAAGATTAATAAATGCTCCTGTTTCTGTAATAAAGGATAACAATAGTCAACGGTGTAGAAAATATGGCCTGGTAACATGTAAGTGAACAACATTGTCATCATCAGACAATATTGAAATAATACACAGGAGATATATCAGCAATAATAGAATATTATATACAGGTGGAGAGTATAGATCTAACTTAATTAGATTGTACTTTCTGATTTATATGCTTGAATGTATTTCTTATGGGAGAAACCGAAGATTGATATTAGCAAATCTATTAGCAACATGTTTTGAAGTGGGTACATACAAGAAATTTTACACTAGTAATGAGAACGGGACAAATTCAAGTTTCTGTAACTTTGCTAATTTGGTGTTTAGGGATTTACTATTAAAGTTCACCATTTGGTGAAAATACTGCGGCAAAAAATTAAAGAATACTGAGACCATCTCCACCCGAATAGTAACTTAATAAACAAATGCAGAGGTGATGGAGAAACGAAGACAAAGGTTTTCGCAAGCAAGTATAAACCACATCAAGAATGATTTATTATTGGATGCTGGACTTCTAAGTAGATCAGATAATACCGGTCAGTTGGCAGCACTACAAACCAGTCAATTGGAAAGGGAAAATCTATTGAACAAAATCAAGAATGAAAAGAGAACAGATGTGCTGGAACATGGATTAAGAAAAATTCGTGAAATAATAGTGAGTATATTTGATCAGAACTGTAAGGATGAACAATTTATTAAGTTTGTAGAACAAGTTTACATGTTATCCTATGATTTTTTCCTTTCACAAAAACAATTCCATAAACTTGGTGGTATTGTTCTAGAGTTCATTATAAAAAGATTGCCTTTATTAGCCAGAGAAAAGGGATATGCAAACCTTTATTTCATATATTTATCACATATCGAGAAAAATCTAACTAAAGCATTGGATTCCTTACCAAACCACACAATAAACAAGGATTTAACAATGTTATCTCTAATTTATTGCCAAAAGATTTTGTCACCCCAAAAATGGTTTAGAATTTTGACAAGAGACGATTTTAAAATAAATAATGCATTGATATTTGACTTTCTCGTTAAATCAGGCAAGGTTAGAGAAATGCAGGTTCGTTCAATAAATATAGCTGCCCTTTCCTACAACCAACTTTCTATAGACTTCTTTGAAAATACCTGGTTGGCCAGGTATCCATTGGATTTGGGAGTATTTGAAGAAACGAAAAGGCTATATGAAGTTCAAATGAGTAGGACGGGTGGAAATATCGTGATGTTTAAGAAACGAACTTCTAAACAAACTACTTAATATATGTCAATAAAACTCAATTTATAGACATTCAGGTACATATCATTTTATATACCTATTTGTATTTATAACATTGTTATAGAAAGGTAATATTACGAAAGAATAACAAACAAGATTTTATTCTGGTAATGAAAGTTGGAAAATAGATTACAGAAAAGTAAATCACTTAGATACCTCTATAGTGCGCTTACATAAGAAGTATTTTTACAAGAAAATACAGAGCTCATATATTTTCTAGGATTTATGTCTAACTGACCACCCTCACATTATCTGAAAATTAATTTACGCACATTCTCCATTATTTAAAAAAAGACATAATTTGAACAACATATTGCAGTTTTTAACAGTGTGAAAGAAAACAGCAAGATCGAAAAATATTGACAATGCTAATCAATTTAGGGTTATTATGGTCCGTTTTAGTGATTCATATAGCTTTAGCTAAAAAACAGACAGATCAACTCACCTTTAATTCAAGAGACACTGAAATTTCTGACTTCGAAGAATATACTAATAAATCCCTATTATGGGCTCCATATCGTTCTAATTGTTATTTTGGTATTAGACCGCGTTTTATTGATGAATCTCCACTACTTTTTGGCCTGATGTGGACTGATACTTCAAAAAATGATGGCTTAACTAGATTAAGGCATTTTGTTAGCTCTGAGGATAAATTAGAGAGAATGAGTTGGGAATACTATGACCCAAGAATTGGTGGTCAAGAGAATATAATTGATAGAGAAAATAATTTGAATTTAACAATATCCTTTACAAAATCTCATGATGGTGAGAATTGGGCAGTTAGAGTTTCGGGTGAACCAATTGACGCTTCCTTAAATACTACTGCCTCCATTATCTTATATTTTGATCAAAACAGTGGTTCTACAGTTAGTGCTGATGGTCATTTTATTCCAGGGAGCACTGATTCTGAATTAGTCAAAATAGCTGGTGATTCTGACGAAAACACTTTAGAGTTTAAAGGTAAATCCTCACAATTGGGCAGATATAATTTCAAGATTAGTGACAATTACGGTAAATATTACAGCAATGATACCCTTGGATCACTTGAACTTGTTCCTGGCTCTGATGCTTCCAAAACCAGCTATTTTTCATTGAGAGTTCCTGATACAGAATATTGGAAGGCTCGTGATATTTTCCAATCTTTAATTTCTGATTCTATCACAGAAATTATCGAAGAAAAAGGTGAACATATTGAACATGGATACATACCAAGTGCTTTAACTATAAGAAATGTCCATAACTTTCCACCTGGTAATTTTCATTTTGTTCAAAAGACTTTTGATAACTCTCAACCCGAAGGTTTTGAATTTGACATTACGTATAATAGTCTAAAGTCTCATCAAAGGATCATAAGCAGAGGTGATGTATCAAGATTAATTTCAAACGCCGAGGATGAAATCAATGCTAGGTTCAATAAACATTTTAGAATCGAAGATTCTAAATCCGAAGAGAAACGTAAATTCGCCATGGAAACATTATCAAACCTGTTGGGGGGTATCGGCTACTTTGAAGGTAATCAACTGATTGATAGAGATACAACTTCAGATGATTTAACTGATGGAGCAAAATTAAATTATGGAAAAGACGAGGGCCCATTTAGACTTTTCACAAGTGTTCCTAGTAGAGGATTTTTCCCTCGTGGGTTTTATTGGGATGAAGGTTTCCATATTCTACAGATCATGGAATACGATTTTGATCTTGCTTATGAAATTATTTTAAGTTGGTTTGATATGATGGATGAAGATGGTTGGATTGCAAGGGAAGTCATTCTTGGTCCCGAAGCAAGAAGTAAGGTTCCGGAAGAATTTACAGTGCAAAGTCCACAAATTGCCAACCCACCAACTTTGCTTCTAGCCTTTAGTGAAATGTTAAACAAAGTTATCGATAACCTGGATGAAATGAATATTAACAACGGGATAATAGAAGAAGATACTACTTCACAATTAGAAACAAATCATCAACTCATTATTGAAAAAAGTAAAGATCTCTATCCAAAACTTTTAAAGCATTTTGAATGGTTTACTGAATCCCAACAAGGCGAAATCGAGGAGTATTTCGATACTCTAGATGAAGATTCAGATTTCTTAAAGAACGTTCACAGGGATAGAGTTTACAGGTGGTTAGGACGTACTGTTACCCATTGTTTACCAAGTGGTTTAGATGATTATCCAAGAGCTGGTGAGTTAGATGCTTCAGAATTAAATGTTGACACACTTGCCTGGGTTGGTGTCATGGCAAGATCGATGAAGCAAATTGCCCACATTTTAGAATTAGAAGAAGACGAGGCCACCTTCAACAAAATCGAAAAGGAAATTATCGAAAACTTAGATACCGTTCATTGGAGTAACAAACATGAGTCATACTGTGATGTTATATTAGCTGACTACGACGAAGATGAGGAGGGAGAACTTGACGAATTATCTTATATTTGTCATGATGGTTACATTTCATTATTACCATTTGCATTGAAGTTGATGCCAAGGAATTCTCCAAAACTGGAAAATATTATTGAGTTAATGAGTGACCCAGAGAGATTATTCTCTAAATATGGGTTATTATCACTTTCTAAGCAGGATGAATATTTTGGCATGGGTGAAAATTATTGGAGAGGACCGGTATGGTTGAATATTAATTATTTATGCCTAGACGCCCTGAAATATTACTTTCCAGAGGTGACCAGTGACTCAGTAGGCAGTAGTGTTTCTAACAAGCACACAATTAAGGTTGCTAAGAAACTTTACACTTCTTTAAGAAATAACCTGATTGACAATATTTACCATGTTTGGGAAAAGACTGGGTATGTCTATGAGAACTATAATCCTATTGATGGTCATGGTACTGGCGTTCAGCAGTTTACAGGTTGGACAGCTTTGATCGTCAATATTATTGGCCGTTTCTAGGCTGTGCATCTATGTTTATGCTTGTATAAATTACATATAAAGGAAAATAACTGCAAAAAAAGAAGATTTCTAAAATTAATCATGTAATTCAACCAAAGATGCAGGTTATGCATGCATCGAAGCTGAATTTTTACATTACTGGTTATTTCTGTTCTATGGTTGTTACCAACTTTGAATTAGAGCCACAGACTCAAGAAGCTATTTCTACTTAATTTTTAAAACAAACGTGTCAATGCTTGCCAACTTGACCTAGCAAGCACTTCTAGGATTCTGAAAGTCATTTACATAAAGTATCATATCGTAACTGACAATGAAAGTAATCAAACACCCAAACACCACTAAGAAATATTGCGCTTACTGTGATTTTTTCCATTTAGATGTTTCAAGTTTCGCATTCCTTAACCAGCGGAAAACGTCCGCGCTTATACGTGTTGTTTACATTTCGCGAAAACTAAGCTGGCATTTATCCTCTGATTGTTTTTGATAACCAGCATCGCTTTCGCGAAGAGAAATTCGAGAAAGGGCTAACGCTACATATCCAGCTTGAGATGCTTACACTTTGCAATAATTTAACCAGACTATGTTGACATTTTGGCCGGTTTCTGCTGTCCTAGGAATTTACTGTTTACATGTTGAACTTTTTTTTACATCAAAACTGGAAAATTAACCTTTCAGACTATTGTTTAGTGCGTAAATCAGAACAACATCTATGAGACATGGTTAAATTATTACCCATATATTGATGCAGGTGCATATAGAGCTGGCTACTGGAACAATCTTTTAAAACACACACACAAAGAAATTTAAACATATATAAGCATCATGAGTTTGGATGAACGATAAGAACATAAGCTCTTGAGATATTACAGATTATTCTTAAATAGCACATCAATAACTAAATCAAAGCATACAACTAGAGTTTACCCATTCTAACACAAACATTTTTTAAAAATATTTTGATAACTATTACAACAATTATCGAATTCATATACACAAATATACAAACAAGATGCTACAAAGTTATTCAGTTTTAGCTTATATTTTATTATTTCTTTCTTTCACATCTGCTTTCCCACTAAACAGGAGGCAGATTGTCACGAGAATGCACACAGCCAATACACAAACAGTTACTGATGTTTATTCTACAACTACTGAGGTCATCGTCGCTCCAACGGTCCAATTCATTATAAGTGGTGACACTACAAGTACAACTACAATCATCCCAGAAAATGTAAACCCAACTGCCCTACCACAAACCACTACTATAAATAAGAATGTGAAACCTCATTTCTTTGCCTCTTCGTCTGACGTTTCAAGCACCACTTCGGTTGAATCTGCTCAAAATCCAACAGACCAATCTAGAGAAACTACTACCCTAGAACCAACTATTGCAACAACTACTACCTCTTCTTCTTCTTCTTCTTCTTCTTCTACATCTGCAACCCCCGAAATAACTACTTTTACCTCTTCTACAACCACCTCCCCAACAATTACTTTAGAACCTACTACTCCGGTCACCATCTCTACAACTACTGGTGTTGCCAATGCTCACCCAACTGCCTTAGGTGAAGATGCTTTCGAGCCACATACTATTGATGGTGTCACTGTCTCAACTGGCCACGGTCATGGAGCTGCTACCACTACAACTCCAACTCTGATTACCACCACTTCTGTCGAGGGTCCACAAACCACAACCACCTCTGCTCAACCTCCAAATGGTTCAAAGTTATCCCGTGCTCCAAGTGCGATAGTATATTCTCCATATAATGCAGATGGTACTTGTAAGTCGGCAGACGCTGTTTTTAGCGATTTATCTAACATCAAGAACAAGGGCATTTCTCATATTAGAGTCTATGGGACTGATTGTAATTCATTACAAACCGTCCAACCTGCTTGTATTAAATTAGGTATTAAAATTAACCAAGGGTTATGGATCGGCTCTGCTGGTGTTGATTCCATCAATGATTCTATTGCTGCTCTTATTGCATACGGTCAAGCCAATGGCTGGGGTGTCTTTGATTATATCACCGTAGGTAATGAAGCTATTATTTCTGGTTTCTGTTCTGTCTCAGACTTAATTGGTAAAATCTCTTCCGTAAAGGGCCAATTGCAAGCTGCTGGTTACAACGGCCAAATTACTACGAGTGAACCACCAGTTACTTTTGAAACACACCCAGAATTATGTAAATCTGCTCAAATTGATTTTGTTGGTATCAACCCACATTCTTACTTCGATGTGAACTCAAACGCCGAATCTGCAGGTTCTTTTGTTAGAGGTCAAATAGATATTGTCAAGAATGTTTGTGGTACTTCTAATGTTGTTGTTACCGAGACAGGTTATCCTTCTGCTGGTATTCAAAATGGTGGTAACATTCCATCCGGTGCTAACCAATTAATCGCAGTTCAGGCAATCTTAAACGAGATCACAGAAGGCGCCACAATTTTAACTTACATCAATGACTACTGGAAGGTGCCAGGTCCATATGGTATTGAACAATCTTTTGGTATTATTGATATTTTGCCATAGATTATACGCTAATGATCTACAAATTTAAAAAAGAAACAGATTCATTACTTCAATTGTGGATTGCCGGACACCACAATATTTTATAGACAGAGTTACACACCTATTTCCTCAAAAACAGACAATTACATTATATCGGATGACCGCAACATATTATTTTCGACGGTTGATCTAGATATGTTTTTTCAATCTATTCACTTTGCCACGCATTTATGAAATGTATATATTTATATATCTTAATTCAATAACGTTTTAATTAAACCTTTAATAACAATTTTATTACCTGAATCTTTTTGATTCATCTTTTTTTGCCTACATTGGCGTACCGCACTTGTACAGTAGTGATAAACTATCGATGTTTTTCTGCCAAGTGTTTTGATTACAAATTCTTATACGCGGACACGGAAGGATTCCGGGTCCGAATGGAACCGGCCGGACCGAAGAAAATCTTAAATTGAATGAAAAATGCCAACTCGTTAGTAAGCCCATTTATAAGGAAATACTACTCCTAGTGGGAGCAACCAAAAGAGATATCCACAGAAAAACGAGCAGTGCAAAAATCTCGTGGCACTCGAGAAGATTAAAAGCACCCCACCAATTTTGTTCACATTCATTGAAAAAATATTATATAAGTGGAGGAGTTTTAAACCTCTTCAAGTAATTCTTATGATTTTTAATATATTTGTTTATGAGAATATAATAACAAAAAACTAATTCAAGAACATGTCCTTCATCCAAGATTTCAAGCCAATTGCTTTAAATGACACTAACCTATTCAAACCAATTAAGATTGGTAACACTCAATTAAAGCACAGAGCTTTCATGCCACCTTTAACTAGAATGAGAGCCATTGTCCCAGGCCATATTCCAAACGTTGAATTAGCTGGTGAATATTATGCACAACGTGGTCAAGTTCCGGGTACTATGCTTTTAACAGAGGGTACGTTTATCTCCTTGAAGGCCGGTGGTTATGATCATGCTCCGGGTATTTGGTCTGACGAACAAGTCGCTAGCTGGAAGAAAATCTTTGCTCGTGTACATGAGAACAAATCTTTCATTTGGGTTCAGTTATGGGCATTAGGTAGACAAGCCTCTCCAGCTGCTTTAAAGGCCGAAGGTGAACCATACGTTTCTGCATCGGAGATCTACATGAATGAAGAACAAAAGAACGCTGCGCTTGAAGCTGGTAACCCACAAAAGGCCTTGACTAAGGATGAGATAAAACAATACATTAAGGATTATGTTCATGCAGCTAAAAATGCTATCGCAGCTGGTGCCGATGGTGTTGAATTCCATGCTGCCCATGGCTACTTACCAAACCAATTTCTAGACCCATTGTCTAATGACAGAACCGATGAATACGGTGGGTCTATTGAAAACAGGTCTAGATTTACTATAGAAGTTGTCGATGCTTTAATTGATGCAGTTGGTGTTGAGAAAGTTGGTATCAGACTTTCCCCATACAATACATATGGTAACATGTCTGGTAGTGCCAACCCAGATATTATTGCTCACTACGCTTATGTCATTGGTGAAATAGAAAAAAGAGCTAAGGCCGGTAAGCGTATTGCATATATTCATTTGAGTGAACCAAGTATAACAAACTCATTAAAATCTGATGAAAAAATTGCCGAGAAGGATGGTGACAATATATTTGCTTACTCAATTTGGAAGGGTCCAATCCTTAGAACTGGTGAGTTTGGCCGTGAGCCAGAAAATGTTAAAAAGACTGTTAATGCTGATAACAGAACCTTAATTGGTTTTGGTAGAACCTTTATTTCCAACCCAGATCTTCCAGCTCGTTTGCAAAAGGGTCTACCATTGAATAAGTATGATTACGCTACATTTTACAGCAGAGATGCTGTAGGTTACATTGATTATCCAACATATGATGAAGCGATCAGGTTAGGTTATGACAAGAAATAAATTCTTATATAGTGTAGACCGAGCATATTTTTGTATTTTTAATTTATATACCCAAATAAAAACTGTAAAAGTCAATAAATTAAAGTTCTTGTACTTTTTGGTAAATTATGAGTATCCAACGATCTCGCTGTCACACTGGTCGTACTAGGCAATCCAAACCTCTGCTACAAATGTTTAGGTTTTGGTCAGTATGCTGCAAAGTGCACTGCGAGTTCATGCCAATATTGATTCAAAATCCCAGCTTGGGTCCGATCCAAAAGATGCTTCCACTGCTATTCCCTTATTTGTCCCTGGTTTAACTGTTAATCACACCCTGGCTCTCGAAACTTCTGGTACAGAAGTTAATTCAATTCTTAATTCAAAGGAGGATCCCGTTGCTGGTTCTCAGTATGAGATTAAATGTCTGGTAATGACACTTCTCTCCATGTCCTCCTTGACACTGGCAGCCTAACTTCGCTTATTAGTCCGTCTATTGTCGAACAATATGGTTGGAAGACATATTCAGTACCATCTCTTAGATGGAAAGGTGCTGACACACGCAATATGTCGATATGTACTTTGGCTGCCACATGCCACTTGGTAATCGATGATTTAAAGATTACCATCGCTGCTCACGTCAGTCCGGATTTGATTGACCGTTTTATTATTGGATATCCGATACTGGCTAAGTATCTGACATTGTTGTCTGTAATTGCGCCCGTCTTTATGCGGTTTCGGACGTAATGGTTAATGAATGTTTTCTAAATGTATAACTAGTTAGTTCAGTAATGTGAATGTGTTAATTATCAATTCATTCCAATTTTACTGAGATTTCATTAATTTCTATGTTGGTGGGTTTTTCTCGTGATAACCGGTTTCTTTGTTTTCCATTGGAGATCCGAATATGTGTCCCAATTCCATGTATTCTAAATCAAATTGTAGTCTTTCTCAAATAGAGTTTGTTCCAACAAAACTACACTAAAGTTTAACCCGCAAGACTTGAGGAGCAATTAACGCATCAAGCTTAACTCGCAAAACACACCAACAGTTAACTTAGCGTACAGTGCACAGATCATAACCTAGGCAGAAGATCTAACCAACAAAATATGACCATAAAACACTAACGCATCCGCACAACCAGTACAACCGAGTACAACCTTCTCTATTGCCAATTCAGATGATCTTAGAATGTTAAAAAGAGTAGAGTTTTAAATGGTATATTGAATACTGACAACT